>PVKB01005152.1:0-108263 GCA_004027205.1 Ctenodactylus gundi | reverse complement strand
GTTTTTCAACTTTCAGTAAATCCTGAACTATAAGCAAACATGTCATTTCTCAATGCTGAGTATCGCAGTTTGCTTAGCCCACCGGGCAGCTCCTGCCCACCCTCCCGAGGAGTCACGGTATTGTTCTCCTACAACCCTGGAGAATCTTTTATCTTCCAGGTTTGACAAAGTTTATCAATAATCATGTGGACTGAAAGGGCAGCCACAAAAGCTCTAAATGACTCACTGGGTGGCTGATAAGAGCTGAGTTGTTTTGCATGGTTTTACTGTGGTTCGCTGCTGGGGGTTGGAGGGAGGCCATAGGGCTGAGCCAGCAGATGCCTCCCCTCCCCAGCATCTTATCTTTGATGAAATCTTAGAAGGAAATGGTCTTATGTTTCTGACTTCATAACCTTCTGTTCATCAAGGGAGAGATCCCGAATGAAAAGCCAGGTACAGTTTTATCTCGGTTTGCTGCGTGGAGCAGGAGCTGTATGTTACACAGGTATCACCATAGTGTTGGGAAGAGAGGTGGAGTTCTCTCATCAGTAAGAGCCTTACAACCCAGCTTTGTGAAGTTGAATTTACAAATTTTTTTAATTGGTGCTGGTGAAAATTAGGTCAAAATTACAGTTGGCTTTGCAAAAATGAAGCTCAGCAACGAACAGGGGAAAAAAGTTCGCCTTCAAATCTAAGTAAATTAATTGTAATCAGTGTTGTAACTAAAAAGACAAGTAAAAGAAAATTTAAAAAATTGAAAATGATGTTAAAATGTAACATCCTAAGAAAGCCACAAGTTCAGCTTGTGTGTACGGAGGTCTGTCAAAATTGGACAGATTTGGGTAAATAATTGGATTAGTGTCTTTTTTTTTCCCCTTCATCCTCCTCTTCCCTGAAGGCGGTATCCTAGGCAAGGACTGGGCGTTCCGTTTCTTTCTGTGATGGGCAGTAGGGGAAAGGGTGACTTGTATAGCAGAGAGCATTGTTAATGTGTGTTGTGTGTGCATATGTGTGTGTACATATAATTAAAAAACTTTGTCATAGCCGATATTTTGTTGTCATTGTTACCCAGAAATCCATATAACCTTACCTAACCCTGTGATATTTTCTGCTATTTGCTTAAAGTTTATGCCTTGCTGATGTCATAATTTTTGTTCCTTACTAAGGATTCTCATTCACATGGTAGGCTAATGAAATGTCAGGACGTAGAAGTCATTGTTTTTCCCTCTGAAGATAGATTGTGATGTAGCTCCTGAAATGCTTTTCTAAATTCACCTTGCCATTTGGATTTTTAAAAAATCTTCTGATTTAACATCTGGCAGAAGTTAGCGGCGTGTTTTTATTTGCTCTGTTTTGGTTTTGCAATTCAACACCATTGGAAGAGGCACAAAATGACACTCCCTTTCTCTAAGTAAATAAAATACAACTCCTCTTTCTGTGGGCAGGAAGATCCAGACAATTAAAAATAGGGGAAACTGACGTACTGACTTCAGTAGTAGGACTTCATGGACCGTGAGGAATGCCGATCTCCGGGATCTTAGGGAAAATCTTGCTAAGTGAGAGCTGTGTGACTGGGCTCTGGGTGCAGCCCTCTGGTAGAGCATTTGCCTGGCATGCATGAGGGCTATGGGGGGGCTAAAGAAACAGGTTCTGGAAATCAGTCAGGCATTTTATTTAAGTTCCCAAAGTCTAGCTACTCTTAGTTTTGATAGTCAAGACCTCCCGGCTTTGATCTCATCCTGTGATAAGCAGTCAATCAGTTGTTCTCATACAGTGTCATTTCAGTGCCCTGCCCCTTTCATTATGGTGTGAAAAAATCAAAGAATGAAATACCAGGCAGACGGCTTCCATGTAAGACAGAGCTAAGCTTCAGTTTTCCATGTAGAGTCATGAAACAAACTTGTAAATTACGTGTTGATGCGTGCCAGTCACCTGGGCTAAAATCTACGCTTCTATTATGCCATGTTTAAATTACTCAAGTGGACCTCAGAATAATGATTTTCAGATAAATCAACAGAGAAAAAGCATTTTTAGGAAAGAAAGGAAACTGGTGGAAACAGGGTATAGATCTACACATGTGTGAGCAATATGTGTAATCACATTCAAATGTTGATACCATTTCACTCATTGTCTGTGAAACAGCCATTCTAAGAAAGGCACTCCTGCCCCTATGAAGATGGAAACAAAAGGAACATGATGCAATGCGGGATCAAAAGAATGTGGTTTTAAATCTTTAAGAAAATTGTTACTCTAAAAAACGCTTTGCCACGAGTTCTCCCAGACTCTCCCACCGTTCCTCCCACTTCCTGAGGCGGTCCCCAGCGTCCTCGCCCTGAGTATCGTAGCTGGCGTCGTCTCCGGCTCCTCGAAGCCCTCAATCAGCTAAAACACTGGCCTTTCCTCAGTCATTTTGGCATTAGGGAAGAGCCAGAAGTCACGTGGTGCCACAAGGAGGGGAAGGACGCACACCGTGTTTTAAGAGTGCTGCCTTCACAGTAAGGCTGCTGGCACTTCACACAGACTTCCGCAAAAGAGAACTTCCAGAACTGCTTCAGAAAGTGCCAAGAATGATGGGATAAGTGTGCTCAAAGTAAAGGGGGAGTTTTGAGGCATATTCATAGCAATGTGTCTTTTACTATAATTTTTTAAAATTTAAACATTCACCATAACTTCGAGTCTCTCTTTGTATTTGTTTCTCTATAACAAAGTACCACAGACTGGGTGACGTAGCAGAGATTTGTTGTCTCACAACCCAAGTGCTGGGTTTCTGGTGGCCGCTCTCCTCCTGACTGCAGAAACCTGCCGTTTCTTCTCAGTGCCATCGCTCTGTGCACATGGTGGTAGAGAGACGTCCTGGCATCTCTCTGTGCTTGTAGGGACACCAGTGCCTTCAGATTAAGGGCCCACCCTTATAAGCTCACTTAGCTTTAATTACCTCCTGAGATCCTCCAAGTACAGTCAAATTGAAAGTGTGGGCTTCAGCCTATAAATCTAAATAATGGAACACAGCACACCTCAAACTTGGAGACTTTAACCTCAAATCAGGAACTTAGGGTATAGACGATACTGCTAAATTTTTTACATGCAGCCTCAATGACCTAGCCATAATTCCTTTGAAATTTTTCTAGAGTTAAACTTTTTCTCACTTCTCTTACCATCTTGCTGTTTCACCACCCTAAAGTATGACAAAGTAATATTCCACTGAGTTTTCTCTCCAATCAATTAGAAATCCTTCTGCTTAGTTTAGACTAGTGGTATATACAACAGAGAAAGTTTTAAGGTCAAATTTCCCATCTTCTGGGAAAACCAATGAAAATCTCAATTGTTCTAATTTATATAGAGAGTTGAACACATAAAAATTCATGACAAATGAATAAAGGTGATTTTCCTCTCTTGTACCCACATCAGAGTTTTTTAGAAATCATACTGACCTTAATACTAATAGCTGATTCTACTCTCTCTCTCTCTCTATCTAGATATTATCTAATTCTTTTTAACATGTTCAGTCTATTACCAAGGATACAGAATCAGGCCATTGTTCGTTTCATTTTCTTGGAATTAATATATTGTTTAAAAGACCAGAGTCACTCATAGGCAACTAAAGAGAACAGAAGTAATGTGCTCCAGTAAAAATGCTTTACTAGTGAGAGGAGAACTAAGGGCTGGAATCTAGACGTACCCTTCAATACTTCTCACTAAACGAGTCCAACTTCCAGACAACTCCACATCCTGCAGACACAGAGAGTCTTTTGAGACCCATTCCTAGCACTTAACAGCGCTTGAACATTTTATGTGTTGCATTTGGATGAGACAGATCGCATTGGTCTTCCTTGTGCATTGACACTTGCTAAGTACACAGTTCCACGTGTAGTGAGGTGAACAGTTAGCCTCTAACAATAGGAAAATTGGCAAAATGGTGTTCATCCACCCTCTTCAATGTAGCGCGTTAAAAGACTACTGAATTCTATACTTACTGAACACCTAAGTGGCTGTACTTTATACTGAAAAATATAACTTAAAGACCAGAAGAATTAACTTTCATTCATTCATAATAATTTTGAATTTTAATAAAGATAAATATGGGTGAGGAACAAAACAAAAACATTCCACAAGTCATACGCAGGATGGTTTAGTCACTCGAGATACCTTCTTGGATTTCATTTGTAACTGGTTGTGTTTGATTTAAAAAGAAGTTAAAAACTTTAAAATACGTCCAGATAATGCAGTAATCTGCACTTGAGCAGGAGTTCCCTTCCAGGCATGCTGAATTCTTTGCATAGATCCATAATATTTTACACTTTCCTCACAGAAATGAATGTCAATGTTGTACTTGCCTGAGAGCCATGTAGACATTAAAAGATTTATGTAATTTACATATTCTAGGTAAATAGCCATGTTTTGTGTGTAATTCTGTATGTTACATACTACTTCTCCAGAGCTCAGTCCCACTGTAGGTAGAATTTGATAGTTGTGAGTCCAAGAACTCCCTTTACGCTGTCTTCCCCCTCCCAATCGCCCCACCGGGAGAATTCCAGGAACCCCTAATCCTACGCATGCATAGAAACTAGACAGCTCCAACACCATGGACAGCAACCCGTGTTCCTGTAGAGTTTAAAATGAAAAAAAAATTCTCCAAGTTACCGTTGATATAGTTTTTTTAAAATCCTAACGATAATCTTTATTAAAGCATTGAAATATGCCATCAGTGGTTAAAATTACTACTACTAGCCTTCACAGCATGCACCTTTTCATTCTAAGCTACACGCACTATGAAACCAATATTAAGTCATTAATTATAGCGTGTGTCAAATTATATATTACCTGTGATGTTTCCTGTCAGAATAAAAAATTGTATTGGGCAAAGTTGTTCATGCAAAGAAGACTGTATTCAAGACTGCGGTAGTAGAGGAGGGAGACCGTTTTTAAGAGCCAGGGTTGGAGATCATTACCCACCTGGGTTTACTGATTGGCCTTATGCAAGGACACAGTAAACTTTCTCCCATCTTCATGACAGAGTAGTTTTTGTAATTACAGACTCCCACCATCCCACAGAGACCTGGAGATAGTAGCACTATCTTTTCTGATAATTACGTTTCAAAGAGCTGGCTCTGGGTTCTGGAGAAAGACTCTTCTGAGGTCATAAAACTGTCAGGAAGCTTTTAGGGAGATTTATATACATTTCAAAGGGGGCAGAGAGCGAATTTGTAATTACAAGTTTTCTAAAGTAAACACTGTAAAAAATAGGAGGCCAGGGACTGAGTCAGGAAGCAGGCTGTCTACAGTGTAGTCAAGCCGCC
Source organism: Ctenodactylus gundi (assembly GCA_004027205.1). Taxonomy (NCBI): domain Eukaryota; kingdom Metazoa; phylum Chordata; class Mammalia; order Rodentia; family Ctenodactylidae; genus Ctenodactylus; species Ctenodactylus gundi. Next base: position 102,987 of record PVKB01005152.1, on the reverse strand, counting down.
TTGGACACTCCTTAATTTTCCGGCGTCTTTCTCTCCCAAAGTCCTACAGTCCTTCTTGTCTCTGATGCTCACCAGAAAAATAGTTACCAAGACTTGTTAAGTACTACTTTTGGGTGGCATCTTGTGACTGTTTATGAGATGCAACTGAGTACTTCTTCTTTTCCTCTCTTAGACTTTGCAGTAGCATTTTAAGGTAGATGTTTTATGAGGCCCATTTGGAAGAAGACCTGGTGGCTCCTAAAGGTGAAGCTAACAAATACGGTCAAGTCTCACCGCTAACAAGGAGTGTAATCTGTGTCTGAATGCACTGTCACAGTCCTCGGGGCTGCTGTAACAAAATGCCATAGCCTAAGTGGCTTGAGCTGCAGAGACTAATTCCTTCAGCGCCAGAGAATAAAAGATCCGAGACCAAGGTTCCAGCAAAGTAAGTTTCCTTTCGAGGCCTCTTGTCTTGACTGGTAGGCAGCCACCATCTCACCGTCGGCTCACATGAACTTTGATACCTGCACTTCGGAGGGAGAGGGAGAGAGGAAGAAAGGTGGGGAAGGATTCCGTCCTCTTGGAGATTAGGACACCACTCTCATAAATAAGACCATCCCTTTATAATTCCTTTATAGCCTTAAATTAGGGTGGAATTGTCTGCTTCCTGTTGCTGGATCCTACTGCTTGACACCCACAGCTGCAAGGAGGAGAGGGCTTACTTGGCTCACGGTGTCAGGGGGTTCAGTTCATGCTCATCTGGCTCCAGGGCAGGAACATTAGGGTGGAAGAGCATTATGGAGCAAAGTTGCTCAGTGCAGGGTGGCCAGGAAGCAGAGCAAGGAAACAAGCACCAGAGGGGAAGGGGTGGGGGCCAGAGAAAGACCCCAAGGTCACACCTCCGCAACCCACCCAGGCATGCCCAGAGGTGCACACTGTCCTGAAGGCCAGTCCAGTATCACAGTTATCAGTTGTAGGATTTTAATGTAGTAATTCTGTGAGAACACCATTCAGCTGCACTCTTAGTGCATTGGGGCCACTAGAATGAAATGTGGTAAGCTTCACGGCCTTAGAGAACAGGCACACAGGACACAGATATCATTTTACAATGTCTTCATATAGTGGACAGAAAATTCTTTGATCGTTACAGGCTGCTGTGAGTCATGATCCAAAAACAGTAAGGTTATACTTTTAAAAAAAACTACAGTAAAAGATGTCACCATTAAGTTTCCTCCCGACATTCCTTTCACGCTGACCATGCCTGTCCATGGCTCCCGCCACATTCTGAAGCAGTTGTGCGCGTCCTCCTTCCTGAGTGTCTCTCACTGCACCATGGTGGTTGTCTCAGTGTTCTCAATGAAGTGAAAACCTTTGCCTTCTGGGTCATTTTGATTTTGGAGAAGAGCCAGAGTCACATGGTGCCAGGTCTGGTGAATACGGTGGGTGGCGACAACCCACAGTTTCTTTCCAAGCCTGCCTTCGCATTGGACAGTGCTGGGCATTCTCATTACTGTGTTTTCATCACACTTCATGAAGACTCTTAAAAAACAGAGCTTCCGGAACTGCTTCCGGAAGTGACAGTGATGGAACCAGTGGGTTTGGGTTGGTGGCAGTATGTCTTGCACAGAAGTGAGGCTTTGAACAGTGCATCAGTGTGTGTTTTGGTTATTCCTCATGTACAGGCCCAGGTCCCATTCACAGGGGCTCTACCCTCTTGACATGGTCACCTCTCAAATGGCCAGTCCTCTACTGTCATCTATTTGGGGTTAGGTTTTGACACATGGCCCTGTGGTGGATACACACTCCAGACACCTGTGTCTGCTAAGAGCTCTGCATGCTCCCGACAGTAGACTTGAGGTCGTGAGGGTATTTGAACTCAGCATGTGGCCTTGGTTGGAAGAGCTACAGATTCCTTGTTCAACTAGCCCCAAAATGTCACGATAATTTTATTAGCCTCTCCCTGTTTCATATTATCAATGCTAACAAAAAAGCAATGAGTAGTACGTCTAGGATGGATTTTTAGATGAGCTGAGGAGAGAGACAGAGGAGGAGTCAGGTCCTCTGAGGCCTCTCCAGTAGCTCTGCATGACATCCTTGAACAGGCATGTCCTCCCCGCCTGCCAGCAGGCCTGGCCCGGGCGTTCTGCACAGGGGATTGCCAGCTGGTGCCCAGTGACTGGAGTGTGGTCCGTGGAGGCAGAACCCCTTTTCTCACTGCAGCTACTGACACATCCTGTGACCCTCAGTAGGACGCATATGTCGCTGAGTTGCTCTCCACGGGGAATGGGATGACGTGGCCTTGGACAAGCTGTCGAAGGTGAGTCAGATGGTGCTTAGAGCCTTGAATCTAAAAGGGATACACAAACAAGACTCCCTTTGGAATCTGGGAGTCTTGTTTTTTTGTTTTTGTTTTTGTTTTGTTTTTTGAGACAGGGTCTCACTCTGTGGGAGTCTTGTTTTTAAAATGCCTTGCTTTTCCCTTCGTTTGATAGTGGGGATGGTTGGGTACAAAGAAAATCCTTTAAAAAGAAACATGCGTGCAATTCTCTGTATGTCCACAACCGTAGAGTTTCCATCAGTGTCTTCCCAGAAGCATTGTAAAGAGTTTGTTCATATTAATGGTTTATTCTGAGTGAGATCCCTCTAGACCACATTTTATAGGATTTTATAAGATCATGTCCAAGGGCACAAAGAAGACAGAGCTGTCACAGAGGGGCATGGGAACCTCTGTGTCCTCGCAGGGCATTTTTTTCCTCACAGTCCCCCTCCCTGTTACATTTACCCCGTGGTCTCAGTAGTTGTTGGCGTGTTGGTGCTAAAGAGGGAACCGCTGAGCTACATCCCCAGCCCATTATTTTATTCATTTATTTGCTTATGTATTTATTTTGAGGCAGGGTCTGTAGTTCAGGTTGGCCTTGAACTCACTATGTGGCCCTGCTGGCCTCAGACTCACAGAAGCCCCCCTGCCTCAGCCTCTTCAGTGCTGGGATTATAGCATGTGCCACCGTGTGTGTGTGTGTGTGTGTGTGTGTGTGTGTGTGTGTGTGTGTGTGGTACAAGATCTCTCCAAATCTCTAAGTGACCCAGATTGGGCTAGAACTTGGGCTCCTCCTGTATTAGGATGACAGGAGAGTTGGTGGGACAGGATCCCATCTGTGGGCCACGCTGGTCTCAGTACTTGTTGTTCCCTAGCAGTGGGGATTTAAACGCAAAGATCACGAAGGGAGAATCTTTGCTCATGGAAAACTAAACCAACCTGGTTGGAAGGAGGTCTGTTGGTCACTGGAGTCCAAATGTAGGAGGGAATTCTGAGAGATGGGCTTAGGAATAGAAATCCTGGGACGTTCTGGGGATTTGATCAAGGGTGTGAGGGGAAAAGAATGTCCCTTCCATCAGAGACAGAGGCCAGATCACGCAGAGCTCTTCTAAGATGGTGGAGGGCAGGGAGTCAGCAGAGCAGAGCTGTCATCGGATTTATAATCATTCCAGCAAGACAAGAGGGGAGACGGGGGGCGAACAAGTGGACAGCACATGAACACAGAGGAGCCAGCTAATTTATAGAAATTACTTTCAAGGTGTCTTGTTTTTCTTACGCTCCATCATCAGGGTAATATATTCCCAGGGCCAGGATCTGAAAAGGAATCGGAAGAACCCACTTCCCCAGATGAAAAGAATAGCCCGCATAATGAGTCGCAGGACGAAGAAGTGTCCCTGTTCACCTGGCATCATCTATTTTTTAATGTAACTCAGAGTCAGCAATTTAAATGGCTTTCCCCAAAAGCTTATTCTCCCCCAAGAGTTCAGAACTTATTTAAGGTGTCTCCAAATCCTTCGAGTGACAGAGCACGCTTTATGTTTTATAATTGATGAAATGTCGCCCCTAAATAAATCTCACCTTGCCATACCCGATGACATGAATAATAGAACACAGCCGGTGAAGGGAATGGCCATTGTGAGGAAGACGGGGGCGAGCGATTCATTTGGTGGTGAAATGCAGAGCACATTTCCGTGAAGAGCTGGGCCCCCGGGTCCCTGCAGCCAGCCTCCAGCGTTAAAACTGCAGGACAGTTAGGGGCCAGACGGGCTAAGAAAACATCACTGTCTCAAACATAAAATGCCAGTGTCTCAGATAGCCTGTTCCTCAAAGTTGGGTAGATGCTAAAGTTCCACAGAAAGCAGCCTGGCGAGAGTGGAGAGGTGAGTCTGTGGCAATGATAAGTGACGACTGATGATTCTTACTTCTTGGTTGATGTGTTCTCTAGTGCTTTTTCTTTTTTTGGTCCTATTTGTTTTGCTTTCTAAGATGGGTCTCACTGTGTTGACCCTGCTCATCTCAGACTCTTGCCTCAAGTGATCCTCCTGCCTCAGCGTACAAATAGCTGGGACGGTAGGCACACCCAACTCCCAGATATATTTTCTAAGAAAATACTTTATATTGGCCTTTGATATGACGTACTACAAGTCCTTTCCTGGATACTAAAAATAAAGAGGTATATCTCCACCACTAGACCTGTGAGGGAAAGCCAGTAGGACTTTCTGAGAAAGAGTTGGGCTGCCTGGGACTCTCCTGGAGTTGGGCCACAGAGGACAAAGTCACCCCTTGGCATATGTGCAAAAATTTTGAGAGAGTAGAGCTTGGCATGGTGGTGACCACAGTGCATACTTGTTTTCTCTTCTCAGCTGGCTAACCTTCATCCCAACGCTTAATTTGCTTACACAGTCCATAAAAATAGGAGACTCAAACCTAGTTTACAAGGTGGTTGTTAAAAGTACAATGTACAACATTCTTGACATGGATGCTTAAGAAGGTAATATTATTGTTTCCAGTTTAAACTTTTGAAAAAACAGACTCCACAGAGCTGGACTAATCGCACAGCAGTTAAAGTGCTTGGCCCTGAGTTCACTTCCCCACTGCCATATAAAGTTGGTTGTGGTGGTGCACGCTTGTAATCTCAGCATTCAGGAGGCTGAGGCAGGAGGATTGCCATGAGTCCAAGGCCAGCCTGGGCTCCATAGTGACTTCAGGACCAGCCTGGGCCACAGACTGAGACCGTGTGTCAAAGAAAATACAGATACCCCTAAGCTTTTTCGCAGGTCCTTGCGATTGGCCTGGTCTTCCCTTCCTTTCACACATGGCTGTGCGCTCGTCCTCCCCACCCCACCTACCTCCTGAGGGTCACGTTTTCCATGGTGTCACTTGCAAGCTGTCCCATGCTGAGATACACATCTGATTTCTTGAGCAACCTTAACATGTGATCTGTCCTTGATCGCCACCTCTAGTTGCCTCGTCCCCACTTCTGTAGTTCTATAGGGTTGGCTTTCTTACCGTAGAACATTGTGTCTCTGCCCATCCGGGTTTGCGACTGCTCCCTAACCCTGGTGCACATGGCACCTCCTGGGACTGGCTGTGAAGCCGTTGTAAGGTCCTGCTTGTACTAGCAAAACGGGACATGCTAGCAGCTGTGGGTGTGTAAGGCTGGTCCCCTATAAAAGAACTCTTCTTGATGTTGTTGGCTTCTCCACTTTCTACCCAACTCATTCTCAACCCCCAACCTACTAAACTATAAACCTCTGCCTACAGACCTTGCCCGAGTCTTCTCAGCACCTGTGTACCTCTTCAGAATAACTAGGACATTGCTAGCAAATTCCTAAGTCTATTGAGTATTGCTGGAAATTGTACCATCGTAAAACCACTGCAAACTTTCATCAGCTGGTGCTGAGAGCTCTTGTTAATTTCAAGTAAACTAAAAATTTAAACAATTTATTGGGTGGCAAAAGTAGTCACACAAGTGAGTTATTTTTACCCAGACTTGAAGCTTTTCACTGTGTCCACAAATGATAAGAAATCTAAGCCTCCCTGCTGCAACAACCTTTCCATCATTCTATAGGATAGCAATTTTTCTTTTAAATATAAAGGTGCTAAGAAGTGTAGTCAAGAAAAGTAGGGCATTAGACCACAGGTGATTCTTTTAAGTTCAACCTGAGGCTAACTCTAGATACGACATTTTAGAAAAACGCACAAGATAAAAATCCTTCCCTTTGTGCCCACTGCTGTTACAGGTGTGTAGACAAGACCTGTCTTTCTTCATGATCACTATATCTTCTTCAAAAATAGAGATATATTTTAACTGATACACAAAACATTAACAATTATACATGTTTAAATGTCGGCACCAGACCTAAAGAAGCCTTTCTCAACAGAAAATACGTAGGAGTGGCTAAGAGAGAGGTTGAAAGTAAACGCTGAATGCCGCGCATCAGGGAGACGTAAATCAAAACCACTGTGAGCAGCCGCCTCCCTTCACTGAGAATGGCCCTTAGCAAACTGATGGCACCTAACAGGTGTTTCTGAAGCTAAGGAGAGTCAGGAACCCCTCGCCCACAGCGGGCAGTGATGGCGGACGACGATGTCGCGGTTCCTCAGCCAGTTAGAACGTAGAACTATGGGTCAGCAGCCCCATGGCTGAATCAGTATCCAGCAGAAACATTCCCATACCCATCTGTCGTGCCGCCCCGGTCACAGGGGATCTAAGGTTTTGCCAGGTGGAATTTGCGTTCATCAGTTCCCTATTGCCACGACAGAATGCCCGAGAGGAGTCGCTTCAGCGAGGTAAGCCTTCCGTGTCTCGTGGCGTCAGAAGCCCACGGTCAGTTGGCTGCTTCAGGTCTGCAGGGAGCCAGAACCTTGTGGCCCTGGAGTTCAGCAAAGGAAAGTAGCTCCCTTGTGGTGACAAGAGGGCAGGGGAGCAAGGGGACCTGGACTGGCCAACTTCCTCCTCGTCCGCTTTGTCCCATTCAAGCTTTCTTTCTCTCCCACCGTTGTCCCCTCTGAGCTTCCTTCCTCTTCCTCCCTCTTCCGCTTTTGTCCCATGTGGGCTCATTGGACGGTGCTGCTCACAGGGAGAGCCGTTCTCCCCTTCCGTCCGCATTCGTTTGCCAAGAATCTCTGGAAACGCCCTCACAGACAAGCCCAGACGTGGGCTTTACTGATATCCCAGGTACTTACCCATCAAGTCACGGTCAAGAGTAACCTTCACGGAGCGCCCAAAACCATTCCCAGTCTGGCCTGCTCTGGAAAATAAGACACGTGATTTGCCTGCAGCTCCCTGGCACGCACAGGTGCACGTATCAAGGCAGCCTAGGGCCTCCCCTAATTGCAAACCTCAGCACGTCCTCCCTGTGCCTGGGTCACAACGAGGAAGGGAGGACACGCAATCCCTGGGAAGATGACAGAATGACAGAGTAACTGTGTGGTGTCCGCAGGAAGCTTCGTCTGTGTGATGAAAAGTAGAACACCAAGCGGCAGTTCACGTTTCCGGGCTCCGTAGCCCTCGAAGCGGTCCCCTTCCTTCCCCTTTCTGTTCTCCTTTTCCCTTCTGCAGTTTTCCCAGTAAAGTGCTCTCCTCACAAGCTGAGGGAAAAGGAAAAAGGAATAAGCCCCAAGCCCCGAAGCTCCGGAGCTCAGTGAGGACTGCGTGAATGCACGTGTAACTAAGGTGAAGTTCTCAGAGTAAATGCAATCTGTAATATTTCTACATACATTTCTACATTTAATATTTCTACCTAAAGTATAGGAGCTGGTTTTCTAGGTTTAAACTGTATTTCAGAGCATGAATTCACTTTTCTAAAAATGACGCCCGAGGCTCACTCTGCTGCGTGCAACCGAGTTGTGCATCTGTTGTGTCCCACCCTGATTTTGACACATAAATATTAAAATTTCATGGTGTAAGATCCCAGGGAGATCAACCACACGAATACATTTGGCCCTGAAGCTGATGTTGCCATGACGATTCTCTCGCTGAATTGCTTTCGAAAAGGTTAATCTTGGAGCATGGCATTTGCCTCTTCCACTTTCGAACACGATGCCGGTTAACCATCCATAATGCCTTGCATTAACCTTTTTTTCAACCTACGTGTAGCCAATCCCAGAGTTACACCGCAAACCTGTCACTAGTCACCAGGTTGAAAACATTTACAGGAAAAAAATTTCATCAGTTTTTATACAGGAAAAAGGAAGAACGATGCCAAGTGCTTTCACGTTCTTGGGCTCAGTTTTCCCTGGACGTCATGCCAGGGGAACTGTAATCTCGTCAGTGTTTCTTTATGACTTACTGCATGTGACATTGAAAGAGATAAGTGATGACAGTGAGCGACTTTCAGGTACAATCATTCTTAATCAGAATCTTATCTGGAGTAAAGCAGCCCCAGACTTGCTAAGCGAACAAGGGAGGGTGACTTCTGTTCCCAAAGAAAGATGGAAGCCCTCAACAGTGACTTTTGTTCTTCCTGATGATCTTCGTATATTCTAGAGTCTGACAAGCATGTGTCCGAGTATCAAGGGAGCCCCAGCCCCTGCTGCAAATTGCCTCCTTCTGTGAGTTCTTGGTGCTTGCCTGGGTCCTCAGGAAGGGAGGACCGAAAAAATGTCAGAGTAGAACTTGACTTCGGTCCTGCCGAGCAGCTGGGGGGATGTGTGGACGCGGACCTCGGCGTGCGCGGAGGATGCAGTCGGTCTCCCTCAAGGCCTCAGTGCTGCCCACCACCTGAGTGATCCCAACACCAATAAATATGCAGGTCGCTGGATAAAGTTCAGATGTTTTCTTGGTATTTCAGCTACCAGTCGCCGCAGATTTCAGAAAAGGAGTGAGATGAAAATGCGGGGCTAAATGCAAGACATCCCTTTTTGAAAAATAAAAATTTTGAAATTATTTTGCATTCCTTTCATTCTGTTTCAAAGTCCGAAAGAAGGAAAATAATATTGTCTGCTGTCATTCGCACTTGTATCACAATGATTTTATTGAATTGCAGATCTCAGTTCTGAAATTTTATCCGTATTCTTTAATTTTTTGACAAAAAAAACCCTTTGAACTGATGCTAAGTGAAATCCTCTGCTTATTAAATGAGTTGTGTATTTTATTTGTACCTTTAAGGTATGAAAAGATTATTTTTATGTTACTTATATTAGAGTATCTAATTCTATGTATCATAGAATTAGGTACAAGAATTACAGTGCTTTTTTAAGTCAGAAGGCACAAACGTTTTATTTTTGTTGTTGTTTTATCAGTCCTAATTAAGGATTGGATTAATATTGAAAACATGCTTTTTTTCAGATTATCTCTGAAATTGGCCTTGTATCCATGTTTCTGTAACATCTTTTCCACAGTGGCATAAGAAACCAAAAGATTCCCACGTGGAGTTTGTGGCAGAGACACTGTATCTCTAAAATTCTTTCAAAATGTTTTGATTATTGAAAACTTTTAGGGATTCTAGTTAGACAGCACTGAATCATGTTTTCGGCTTGAACTGACATCCCAGCCTCCTTTAATTATGGATTTCTATGGAATTAAAGGCTAATATTTGAGTCTCCAATAGCTTCTTCCTTGGAAAGATGCTTTCTAGATATTTCCAGCATGGAGGTGTTTGGTAACCGTGTGGCATAGTCCACCAGTGACTTCCCTGTTCCGGGACTTGCCAGTGAAATCTCTCCTGTGATTGCTTGCACCCGACCTTGTGACGTTTCTCTGTGAATACTTTCAACCAAGATGTCTACCCACCATAACATACTAGCCACACCCAGCCTGCCAACATGCCACACATACAACACGCATCCTCCACAGAGGTCTTGGAGAAGTGGGCTCAGTCATCAACGCAGCCCTCCACTATGAACAGCAATTGCACTACACAACTTCAGCAGATATCTCGAATTACTGTGAGTTGTAGTAAGATTTTTAAAAGCCCTAAGGGTTGGGGGCTTGGCTGAGTGGTTAAAGCACTAGCCCACCATGCGAAAGGCCACGGCTCCATTCCCCAGCACTTACCTTATAATAAAAATTCTTTCCTGACATCAGTTTGAATGTGTGCAATTGTTGTCTGGAAAAGTCAGTGTCTTAGTTACTTTTTTGTTGCTGTGACTCAATACCCAACACCCACAAACTTAGGAAAGGAAAGGTTTATTTTAGCTCACAGTCTCAAAGGTCACAGTCCATTCAGGTTCGGCCAGCAACAATCGAAGTACATGGCAGAGAGAGAGGTGGAGGCAGCTTCCCCGGGCAAACAGGAAAACAGGCTGAGGCTAGTTGAGACTAGTCCGGTCCTCCAGGAAGGCAGGTGCAGCTTATGTATCCCTTCAGGTCTCCGCCCAGTCACCAGTCGCTCCTGCATCCAGGTGTGGCCACTACACACCGTTCATCCTAACTTAACTGCAATCCACCCCTCCAGACCAGACCCCAATCCACCAACATCACATGGTTCCATTAAAATACATGAGACTTTTGGGGGACACTCCAGATCCTAACCACAACCGTCAGTATTAATTTCAGTTCTTCAAAAGTGGAGAGAAAGGAAGGGGAGAGGAAGAACTTGGGTGTTTAATGACCTTCATACTATTACAATTGATGATAGATAAACAAAGCCCTTTGTAAGAGGTAATCGCATTTTTTCTTTAAAAATGGAAATGCCTGTGCAGGCTTTAAATACCCTCTTTTTTCCCTATTCATGACTTGCTAATACTGAAATCTGCCAAAATTATTGAATCTGCCTAAATTACCGCTGAGAAGTGAAATCAGGATCTTGATTTTAAAAAGAGTATAGAATTATTAAGTAAATAACATGTATAGCATGTGTATCTCCACCACTGTTTAGCACATGAATTATATTTAATTCTTTACAGTAACCTATAGATAAATACTCACTCTGAGTGTAAGCCTTCCTGAAAAAAAAATTTCAGATAGTTATTATTGCTTACAAACAAATAATATGTTTGGAAACATGTTTAACATGAAGAATTGAGTCATAAATATGCTTTAAGACAAAGCTGACTTTTTAAGGACAAAAATGGAACTACAGAATTGCTGTGGTGTTAAAACAATTTCATTAGAGTGACTGCGATGGTAAAAAGCACAGCCACTTAAGGAAAAGATAAACGTGCATAATCGTTCTTTGATTGTAACAGCTACAGAGGAGGGTTTTTGCTGTTCATAAATCAGAAATATAATTAACAGCTGGGGCTGGAACTTAGTGGTTGAGCGTGTGCAAAGCTCATTCTCTAGCCCCACAAACACACAGACACACACAATAATGATTCTAGGTTATGTCACTGCTACTTGAGTTTTGAGTGGAAATGGGGGTGTAGTTCATGGGTATTCACAATTGTGCTTTTTTATTTGATTTTTATTTTGTAAATACATGAATTCCAAATTCTATAACACATTAGGGGCATGGGGTGTGTCAGTGAATCAGTGAGCATCTATGCCCACAATTTTTTCAGAGGTTCACTGCTTTCCTAGCTGACCATTGCCTCTCTTTCTACCCTGTCATTCATTTGGGGGGCTTTTTATGTCATTATTTTTGTGAGCCTCGTAAGAGGGGGACCCATCAAAAATCCATCTTTTGTGCTTGGTCCATTTCACTGAGCATTGTTGACTCCAGGTGGCCCCATTTTTGTTCAAAAGCTTCATACCTGGCTTTCTTCATGGCAGCCTAGTATTCCATTGTGTATAGGTGCCGCATCTTCTTCAACCATTCCTCTATGGATGGGCGGGTAGGCTGTTTCCAGGATTTGGCTGTTATGAACTGTGCTGCTATAAATATGGATATGCATGTGTCTTTTGGGTGTGTTGACTTTATTTCTTTTGGGAACATGCCCAGTAGAGCAGTAGCTGGATTAAACGGAATGTCTGCTCTCAGTTTTCTAAGGAACCTCCAGTCTGCTTTCCATAATGGCTGTTCCAGCTTGCGATCCTACCAGCAGTGGGGTTGAGTTCCTTTTTTTCTGCGCCCTCGCCAACAGTTTCTGTTTTGTGGGTTCTTGATGTAGACCCTTCTCACTGGGGTGAGGTGCCATTTGTGCTTCTTCTGAGAAGCTTCTTTTCGTTTCAGCTTGATGGGGTCGTTTTTGTTTTTGAGTTCATTCTATATTCTAGATATTGAGCCTTTGTCTGAAGTGCAGTTGTGCTTAAAATGATGACTCTGACCTTCAGCAATGCAACACAGACGACCTTGTCCTGATCAGCCAAGACTGAGTTCTGCAATGGGACAAAGTCGAGGGAGAAGGTGCGAGAAGCCTCGAGGAGCCACGTCTCTGTCCTTGAGCGAATTTGGAACTTGCTCTCGAGACCCACTGAAAACAAAAGTAAGCAACCACGAGGCCCCAAGCTGAGGGCGTGACGGTGAGATCAGCAGTAGATCTCTGCGCGACGACTCGGAGGACAGGTTGAGTAACCCAGCCCTGTCCTCTGGGATGTGACCGTGCGGCAGGGTGAGGTAATGTTGTGGAAGGATTTGCTAAGCAGAGGGAGTGATTAGGAGATGTGAAGCCAGGTTTGTCTGCCGCCTGGCCTGGTGCCTGCTCCTCGTCTGTACTTTCCTATTAAAGACCTTGGAGAAGTGCTCCCCCTCTACCCTCCACTCTGCCGACCCCCTTCTCCGGATTCCCTTCCCTTTTGCCCAATCTAGACTCACACAGGATGCTGAGATCGGTATTAGCGAGGGTTTGCCATGCCCCCTTCTTCTACGGTAGCTCCAGTCCATGGCCAAGGGTGTGACAGAAGATGACAGACGTGCTGGACCTGCACAGGAACCAGCACTTTCCTTCCAAACAAAGAGCCAGCAACCTGGTCTGTGCAGACTTCGTGCCTTTCGTCCCACGTCACCCGTCTCTGGATGGACAGGATACCCTAAAACTGCAGAAAACTTTCGATACCTGTATTTCTACCTTCTTGTTCCCCAGAAGAACTGAGGAGGAGCAGCAGCAACCAGCAGGTATGATAATCATTCAAAGGGCAGTGACACACCAAGTCAGGAAGTGGTGACGTCGTCCCTTTCACCATGAAGTCACCGTTGGAGTGGATCCAGGGCCGGGCCCTCCCAGTCGTTTTGATGACCCTTCATTGACAATACCAGCGGAACCGCAGGTGGCTGGAGGTCTGTCTCCACTTATTCTTTGAGTAGGTCAAAGGCAAGCTTTGGTAACTTGAAAACTAATTTGATGGGCGTTGGAATCTTCTCTTTTCCTGGATCCATAGTTCATGAATGTCAAGACAAAGAAAAATAAACCAGCCCTATAAATGATCATTTGAAAATAGCCCAGCCCTCCGTGCTGGAGGCAGAGTGTGGAGATAGCATTGTGACTCGTATGCTAATGAGGACAGGTTATTTTATTGTTCCAGAGTCTCCCAGACTGAAAATGTTTAAAGAGAAGTATATTAACTTTTTCCACTCACAAGGGGCCCTTTGAAGCATTTCAACTGCAGGGGAAACTGAAGGTTACAATCTGTTCAAAGTTTACCAAACTGTAGAGATTCAAGTATGTATCACATTTAAATTGACATCTTTCTTTCTTAAAATACCATAGCAACCTGGTTCAGACTCTCGGAGACACACTGATTAAACCATGCTTGGGAAAGTTCCTGACAATCTGTGTGACCTCTTCCTCAGTGGAAATTCGGAGGGCCAAGGAATAACCCCACAGCTCTAGACCCCACTGGTGATAGGGTCTCTCCCCCACACCAAAAAATTAGGGTCTACCACCTGTTCCTTTCTGCACGTTACACATCTCAATGTGTGCTTTCTGACCTGAAGGTCTTTACAAATTGATGAATCACTGGAAGATACCTGGATTGGGTCGTGTGAAAAGGGAAAGGAGATTGTCATGTCTTTGCTTCTCGAATCTTTGCCAAAGGAAATAGCTCTACTTAAAAAAAAAAAAAAAATCTTAAATCCAGGGCCTGGGGCATAGCCCAGTGATTAGGGGCCTTGCCTAAAGAGCGAGGCCGTGGGTTTGATCCCCCAACTCACATAGTAGCCGGGTGTGGTGGCACACACCTGTGGTCCCAACACTGACCTGGGAGGCTGAGTCAGAAGGATTACTGCTGAGTGCAAGGCCAGACTGGGCTACATAGTGAGTTGAGGACCAGCCTGAGCTGCCGAGCAGGGCCTTGTCTAAGTAAGGCAAAATAACAACAGTAGAGGAAAAAGTGCAGCAGGCTCTTCTTGGAGATGCTTTGGGTGATGGTTTGCGCTTTCATTATTTTAGTTGGGAAGCAAACTCACCACGGCTGGTATTTACAAAAGCACACTCCTCCCAGACCCAGGGCTCATTCCAGCCTTTTTTTTTTTTTTTTTTTTTTGGGGGGGGGGAGATCGTTTTGTTTCATCTTTTATTGTTTAACGTTAGCTTTCCTGAGTAGCATTGCAGTGCCATTTTCACGGAGACAAGGGTATTATCTGTGGTTAATCTTGCTTTGTTGTTTCAAAAAGTGTTCTGACAGTGCGTCACGTGAGGTCTGTTACTGCGCATTTAGAGAACTGTCTGTTACAGCAGAGGGCCTGGAACTGACACATTGGAGAACACAAATAATGATAACGCTTCCCGTTCACGTCACGCCCATCGCCCGCTAAGCGCGGCACTGGCCCTGCACGCCTTGCTGGGTCCTCACACAGCCAGGGCCCTGCGTGCTGGTCCTGTGTCAGCTACCAGAAAAGTGCCTGGGACCCAGCTTGTCCTCGGGGAATGCGCCCCCCTCAGGGCACGGCCGTGTCCACGGACAGCCACTTCGCTTCAATGTCTGAGCGTGAACTTCCTCACCCTCAGCTTCCACTTTGGGCCCCAGGAGCCCAGCCCTAACCTCTGCTCCAGCAAGGAGGTGTCAGCCCGGCCCTGTTGGCCTTGCTCTGTCCCTTCAAGCTTGGAGGAGGAAGGGAAGAGCCTCCCTCTCGCCTAGGCTACCCCTGGGCTTCACCCACACTCCTGGTTTTCCCTTGTTCCCTAACTTCGGTGTCCCCACATTCTGGGACTTCCCTAGCCGGTACCGTTTATTCTTTGAATCGCGGTAGTCCGTGGGTCTTCTGGTGACAAAAAGATCTTCGCTCGGTGCAGTCTCAGGGAGAAAGGGACAGGTGAACGTTATTGCACCCTGGCATTTTTACATGCAAGCTACCCATTCGCCCGTGCATAGTTATGGACTTCCTGTATTGTGACAATGTCGCTGAGACCTGTGCTTAGGGAGAGTTCAGTCTGTGACACCACGTCCGACGGGAGAAGCAGCTTTTCTGCCATTTGTCACAGGACAGAGCCGAGCAGGGTCCGCCTGAGGCATCCCGGGCAGAACTTCCTGCATGGGTTGGGCATGGTACTGATCTTTGACATCCTGTCGCTCTCATCTGCCACCTTCTCCGTGGCGTTTGATGGTTTAAAATAATAAACAAACCCTGCAACTCCCTCCCTCTTACTCATCCGCTGTCAGGGAAGCCTGGCCATCATCACCGAGAACCACCCTTGGTAAATCCCAGGCATGGAGGGAGGGAAGGAGGAATGCCCTGGAGCACTCCCCGTAGCCCGAAGGCTTCGGCCTTCATCCCACCTCCGCCTGCCTCTCCAGATTGGGGACCCGTGACCACCTGTCGTCATGTCTCGGTTGTTCTTACGTACGTATTCCTCCTCACCCCAGCCGTGATCTTTTGCCTTTGGACGTGAGAAGAGCTCAGAACTGCTCTCTCCGCGTAATTGCAGAACTTCCTCATCAAAAAAAGGGTAGACCCTTGTCCCGGCCAGCTTCCCCTTTCCTGCTTCCTACCCATCGTTAAGGAAAGTGGGGCAGCTCTGATCAGAGAGTACATGGGAGACATCCTCCTGTGTAAGGACAGGTAGGCCCCTTGTATGATCGAGGGACGCTTCAAAGCTGTAAGATATGCTCAAATAATTGAATTTTTTGTAGTTGTGGGAAAGCAGGGGTCTTTTTTCCCCAAAATGCAGCCAAAGCCCAGAAGAAATGAGGAGAAGCACTAAAAGACCATACTAGCTGCCCTGATGTTGAGTTCAGGTCAGACACATGCGAATCTCTTTAGCCTAATGTGGAGCCCATTGCTGCAGTAGCATTAGAGCAGAAAGCCAGCCTCTGAAAAGAGTGGCGATGGAGATGCCGGAGTCGGATGCAACAGTATTGCCTCAAGAAAAACGGGGGCAGTAGCTTGCTCACTACGCAGCATTTCATCTAAAATAGGATTTATTGCAATGAGTTATTTCTCATTTTTACTAGGATTTTATTTAAGATTCTCATCTAGAAAGACAATGGGGAAGTGATAGACAGTGGTGGGTCAGAACCCACGTCCCAGACTCAGTTGGATGGTACCTGTGTGGCATGAAGCAAGGTATGCAACATCAACACGCAGCATATACAGAAAGCTAATTAGCAGGGAAAAAAGTGAAATGTAATTTATGGCCTTTTCTCGAGAATGAAACAGTGAGTCTCAACTAGGGAGATGTTGTCCCTAGAAAACATCTGGCGATGCGTGGAAGCCTTCTGAATTGTCACAGCTTGTGTACAGGTGTGTATAGGCGTGTACAGGTGCATGGGTTTTCTGGCATCTAGTAGGGGGAATGTCAGGGACGGTGCAGGGAAGAGAATCACCTTCCCACACAAGGAGCCCTCTGTTCTTGAATGCCAGATTTGCAAGGTGGAGAAATATCAAATTAAATGCAATGACATCCCTGAGGTTGTTAAAAGTGTCTGTGGTGTGTAGCGAGTCCCTAGTGAGGGCTGGTCATGTGGTTACTTACCACAAGATCACTGTCATTACCTGCTACAGGGTTGGCTTGCCTTAGCTACTGATCTTCTCCAGGAGCGTGTTTGTGTTTTACTGTCCAACAAGGAATTACACCTACTTATTAACTGGGCGTTATTAACGTGAGCTCTAGCGCTCTGCCGTGGTCTCCGTCTCTTCATTCTCAAATTTCTCCTTTCCAGACGCAAGCCCTGTAGACCACAGACACACAGCATTGCTCCCTCTTGTGCTACGATTTTAGCTCTTTATTTCCAGCACACCTTGGTCATCCTCCTACCAGTATAGCCACATACTTCTTTTTTCAAGTCCTCCTGAAGACTCATCTCTAAGTGGCCCTTCCTGACTCACCCACCAGCCTCTCACACTCCACCGTTTCGCCACCGTTCAACACCTGCATTTTTCAGGTGTTCTTTGAGACTAGTGTGCAGGAGACCTTAATCTCCTTCGTAAAGATTTGCTTTACCTCAGAATTAAGAAATTCCTTTCATTCACTCTGTACTTGCACTTAAAATCTGCCCAAACCGGGGATCAATCAGCAACCGAACTTTTCTTTTGTTATTGCTATTTGGCCCTAGAAAATAACTTTAAAACCATGGAGCTACATGGTTCTGTGGCAGGGATCCGCTGATTCCGAGAAGTGGACTCAGTAACCAACATTTCAGTCTAATTAATGGAACCACAAATTCTTTTACACTTGATTACACCAGTGTGTATTGACTGAGGGGCTCACGCAAACCATGCCATGTCTTTGTTGACATTCTAGAAATATCTGTCTCAAGGTAATGTGTGACAGGACTAGGGTGTAGAACACCAAGATAAAAATAAGTCCTACCTAAACACATTCCAGTCACTCTGGGTACCAGGGCAACAATTCAAGGGCATCAAACAAGGTGCATGCTACAGAGAATTCTCACGTGGGAGCCACAGAAGTCATGTTTACAGAAGGCTGTAATGAGAAACAGGCCCAGGTTACTCTTTGCAGTTCTGTCAAGGACAAACAGAAACAACAAAATCCCGGTGTGTTTACAAGGCTCCTCCTCCTTAAAGGCCTGATGTCTGAAGAGTTAAATGATGGCACAAAAGGAAACCAGTGACTGTGAACATAGTGCCCTCTTAGACATGAGGCAGCTGGGTCCCGATGGTGCATGACCGTTGTTAGAAGAACGGCTCCTGGACTTGCTGGGAAGGTCCTGGCAGTGAGCTGATGCAGATGGATCGTATTTTCTGACCGGGTTATGGGAGGACTTTGCAGCCCCTTTCTTTCTCAACATACAGCAAGCGTGGGAGAGGGCCCAGTCCCCAGCGCTGAAGCTCCCCAGGGGCCAGTGCTCTCAGGGTAAACCCATTCCGTCCCACGGGCTAGCGAGCATTAAAAATGCTCACACGAAAACTACTCTGAAGTCAGCTTTATTGTAGCGACAGTGGTAATGGATGTGATCTTTTTCCCGCTCTCATTATACTCAATGTGAAGAGTTCGGTTCCCTGTCTTTCTTGTGCTTAGTATGACGCGTAGCCATGGCTCAGACCCCAGGGCCTAACAGAATTGTATGTACTCAATGAGTGAATCACAGAATCCATCCTTGGATAGACTGCGTAATTCCAACAAAGACTTCCAGGACAAAGCTTGTTTCCCTGGCCAGGAGTTCTCACCTAATTTCAGGTTCTCTTGAATGGATGGAGTTAGCAGGTCTTCAGTGATAAAGTGGGGAACCAAGTATCCCAAGCCCTCCATTCTTTTTAAAGGAAAATGGAAAGTGGCATAGGCTTGTGGTCTCTGCACAATAGTAGAACTCGAAGAGTTAGCACCATGACTGATATCGTGTGTGAATTACGACATTTATCTTAAGCACAGATAGACGCAAAAGCACTTGTTCCATAGAGATGTTAAACGTTACTCTCAAATGTTAATATCACATTTAAAAAGACATCTAAAATGCAAATGCAGTTATAGTATCTCATAGTGATACTTCAGATATAGCCTTGAAGAAGGTGTGTGTGTGTGTGTGTGTGTGTGTGTGTGTGTGTGCGTCTCTTTTGTGACTTCTAGTAATCCATAACCCTGTTTTGACTCTGGTTTAAAAATCCAACATTCTAGGTTGCCCACTGACCACGGTAGTTTGCACCAAGCCGATGAAGCTAGAATAGGAAGTGTCCAATTATTTTCAAGAATGGAAAAATCCCTACTTTTCTCTTATTCTTCTGCCCATATTGATGCTGGACTGTTATGTGTATGAAATACAATGTGAGCTTATTTATTTAACCTTAGCATTATATGATGGAAAGTAATTTAATTTTAGACTCAGCAGTGTCTGAACTGTATAATTGCAGCTACCTGAATTCATTTCTTTGGGACTCAATTTTTATGTATATAAAGTGAGAACCAAAATTGTTGGGGGGGGGGGCGGAAAATAGCAAAATTAGCATGTCCTTAATATCCATCTAAACTCCTGTGATCCTTTGCCTGCCTCCTTGACTGTGCGTCTATAATATAAAAGTTCTCATCTTGTTTACAAAAAGGGAATCCTGGGAGTCTCATTAGTTTGGATTCACATATCTTCCAGCTAAGGATGCGTCTGGAGTCAGCACCTACAGTTCTCCATGCCGTAGAGGCTGGCAAATTGACCAGCTTCCCTGGAATGAGGCAAGAACCTATTTTCATAAAATTATGCAAGTACCAGTCTAGTTGCCTGCTGGGCTCTATTTTTGTAGGTAGACATTTTCTATGCTTATAAACGAACATGAGAGTACACATTGAAGTAGCGTTGTAATTGCACTGCTGATTTAATGTCTGTCCTCAGCTGTCTCGGTTTCTCTTCCGAAGTCAATACACGATCCCTTGGGTCTCCACATGAGCACTGCTCTTACTCCTTGAACATGTTTCTTTCTGTGTATCTGCCAATCTGAATTAATTGGCCATTAAACCAGTTCCTTTTGCAGTTTTCAGCAGAGCTTCAACCCCTTCCAAAGAAGCCAGGTTGGAAAGGCCCGAGTCAGGTCACAAATCTTTGCCTATGGCTGTGGGCCTCAAATTCTCTGTTAGAGGAAGCTTTAGGAGTTCTTCCCATGTCTTCCCATTGTGCCTCTCAGGAAGTATGTATTACCTGTGCTGTTCAGAGTTTTATTTTGTGCTGCCCTAGTCCCTGGGGGTGTTATTTCCTTGAGGAGCTGGGCCTAGTAACCAAACACACCTTGCAGCAGGACCAAAGACAAAGTGAATTTTAGAATACCTCTGGCCCTTTCTTGTTCCAGTGCATTGGTCTCTCCCTCCTGAGACAGGACCCTTGCAGACGGTGTCTGTGGAGGTCTTTGTCTGTTGGCTGGTCAGAAGGGAGGGTTCAGAACAAGATTCCTCTGCTCCGTGGTTCTAGCAAGCTGTCTACAGATTCATGTTTTTAAGACTGCTTAAATTTTTCATCAAATCTGACCTGGATTCTAAGGAGAGATACGGCCATACCTTCAGATCCCATGGAGGCCTATTGAATTGCACTCGGAAAGAAATCTTTGGTAGCCAGTATTTCCGAAATGGGACAAAAATTAGACCGGCCATCCCAACTAGTCTCAGTGAGTATGGGGTATTCTACGAAAAGGAGATGAGTACTCGACTTCCCAAAGAGTTGGTTCCATCCCAGGGGATTCTGTCTCGGTGATTTGAGTGGTCTCTTTGGTTTATATGCTTGTTTTGTTTTATTTTTAAGACAGAGTGTATTTGGTAAATTAAAACCTACTCACCTTTTTAAAGATAGAAGCAAACAAATTGCATGATATTGTTTTATTGTCTGCTGTGTTCCTAGGATTACCAATTCATGTGAAAAGGGAACAAAAATGTATTTAATCTGTTACAAATTAGAGTAATGCCCACGAACCCAGCTTCCGCTTCAGAATTACTGAACTCTCAGAAAGAACAGTGATTTGGAGAATTAAAAAAATTTCAGGCATAATTCTAGATTGATTATAGTAGTTATGCAAATGCAAGTATAATTTTCTGTGCAGAAAGCACATTCAAATAGGGAAGCACTGTGTATTCTTATTTAGAAGCTACTCTGGTGACTACTTATAGGGCAAGGAAGAATTTGGTGTATTTTAATAATTGCCAGGCGGCCATTATGATTGCATTACTGTACTGTGTAATTTTCCTGAATTGGATATGTCTCTTTCTTTGTATGAATTTAATTACCAAAAGTAATGATAAACCTTAGCAAATATGCTAATTGTACACAATAGCAATTTTCTCCATGCAGGCATGAAATTCTTGAAAGGATTTTTTTTACATTTCTGAAGGAAGGAGATGAATGGGGGACTCGTGTGGAAACCGCTGGGGACAGTCTGTGTCAGCTGTGAGGCTCATTAACTCCAGGTGGGGTGTCCCCCACCTGCAGCAAATACATGTCAAACAAGTTATTTTTCATGTTTTGAGCCTCTCCATCAGCATGCCTCTAGCTGCCGGATAAGTGACTGTGTGAGGGATTTGGAGAATTCCATCTTTAATGATCTTTGAGCCTAGAACTTCTTCTCAGCCTCACGTCTTTAGTAACAACCATTTGACTCTGTTTCTGCAGAGGGTGTGACCATAGCTACTGAAGTTCCACGCAATGACAAGGATCACCAGGAACAGGGATGGGAGTTCTCGTGGCTGTGCTGGGGTGGAGTCAGACACATCTGTCTGTTACCATAAGTGCTGTTCACTTCTATATTTAAGTCTCTAAGGAGATTCTCAGCTCAACTCTCAGGAAATTGTTGGTAGCTCTACGTGTACTGATTGAGGCCATCTTGAGCTTTCTGGCTCACAGTCACCAGGCTAGCTTGCTCAGACGTTTCGTGGCATTAAGTTTCGATGAAGAAATTCATCAGCTCTTCTGAAAACTTTCTAATTCAGATTGGTAACACCCTCCCACAAGCAGACACAGAACCCCTGGTGAAATCGTGGCCTCAACAAGGTGGATAATCTTGTTGGTTGGCATAGGGCAACTTGGATAATCCTTGTTGTAAAATTAACAGATCAGAAAGAAAACTTAACATCTGAAGCAAACTGTGCTTTATTCCCTCTCCCTCATAGGCAGGGATCAAAGAAACCTTATCTCTACTTTCATAGGAGATTTTCATAGATTAACCTGAGTTATTATGTGCATATGTCCATAGAGTTTGTTCTCTGTCACTTGCCGGACTTTTGTGGCGGGGGAATCAGTAGTACCGGAAGACACCTCCCTCCCTAGGGGGGTTTTGGGCCCCGTGGATTCACCTACATCTTGCCTTCTAAGCCTCCTGCAGGTGTCCATCCTCCTGTGTCCTCTCCTCTCCCTGCAAGATGATGGGTGTGAGTTCAATGGCCGTTGCTCAGCGGTGACCTCATTCCAGTCCAGTTCTCCTAGAAAACCTTGTGTTTGGTTGATGCTGTTTAAAACACTCCTAGTTGGGACACATGTAGATACTTGAGCAAATATAACCAATACTGTGAGTAGCTTGATATGTAAATAATCTTGTCGTTTCCTTTGGTGACAGCTATTCAGATCTAGAGACGACAGATGTTCTCATCCAATCCTGGATAGATCATAGGCTCCTTGGCTTCTGAGTTTCACAGCAAAGCCAGAGTTGGTCCCGAGGGACAGTGAATGCAGTGTATTTCATCCCACTGTACTGAAGTGCTTGAGACTGGTTGATTTATATATAAAAGGAGGTTTATTTAACTCACAGATCTGTCAAGATCCCTCTTGACCACATCCCATTGTAGATGGCATCATGGTGGGATTGTATAGGAAGAGGAGAGCTGACTTGGCAAGGCAGGAGGGCATCGACAGGGTGGGCGGAGTCCTGCCCCTTGGTAACTCACAAGTACTAACTGAGGTCCCTCGGATCTCCGTCCGTTCCTCCCAGGGAAGCACCTTCCCTTCTCACCTGGATGCAGTCGCTACCTCCTCGAGCTACTCCCACCTGTCCCATCACACACCGGAGGTCGACCTCCAACATGCAGACCCTGCCAAGGCAACCCATATCCAGAGCGTTTCACTAGATGGTCCCATGCTACTTATTTATTCGGGTGCGTGCGTGTGTGTGTGTGTGTGTGTGTGTGTGTGTGTGTGTGTGCGTGTGTGTGTGTGATACTGGCAATTGAGTCCAAGGCCTTCACACTGAGCTATATTCCCAACTTTTTTTTTTTTTTGAGACTCAGTCTCACTGAGCCATTAAGTCGTCCAGGCTGGAATCAAACTTGAGATCCTCCTGCCTCAGTCTTCCAGAACGCTGGATTCATGGGCCTCCTGTGCCACCCCATCAAGCCTGGCCTTCCCATTCTATTGATAACATTGGGTGGAAGAGAATAACATTTCCCCCACTGAATTATTTTAGAGAGCATAGATCGGTAGATAGATTAGATGATAGATAGATAGATAGATACATAGATATTTCTAAATATTGAAATTTCTAGCTGAATGTTTCTTCTACAGAAAATCTCTTTTCACAATATGAGCATGAGCTTGCACCTGTAGTCCAGCTTTGGTATCATATTTTGTCTGTTTTCACCAAAATTTAGGATGTATTGTCACAGAGAGAGAAAGAGTGGATTTTGATGCTAATTCAGAATGGGGTCAAGTTTCAGGGAAACTTAGTGTGTAAAGTCTACCCTGAAATTTATTCTGCGGTTTGTTAGGCACTTTTATTCCATTAAATGTTTTTCAAGTTTCCCCCAGATGCACCTTGGCATGAAAAGCACACTTCTTGAAGAGTATGGAAATCTCATGTCAGGCGGCATGAATCTGTCTTTCAAAAGGAAATGCAGCCCGTGCCTTTGGAATGGCTTCGGCTTTTGCACTGTCACTGGGAACCCCGGAACACAGCCCCTCATTTCCACATGTAACGGAGCTTGCGACATAAACAAGACAACGCAAAGGCATTCTAGCCCTCCACATCTTAGACATGTGCAAAGCTTGGAAACCAGAAGCCATGAATGGCTTCTTTTTGTTCTTTCAGTTTCCCACCTTGCACTCATTCCACTAGGTGGAGGACATTACCTAGAAAGGACGGTATCTGGGGTGCTTCTCCTTCCTGAGTGGCATGGCTGTCCATGAGGTGCCCTAGTCTGGGCCTCAGCTCTTTCTGTCCAGAGCCAAATACACTAAATAGGGCACTCTCTCATTCCTTCACCCCCTTTTTCCTCATGTAAAGTAACTTACTCATTTTCCTTGAAAGCTCAGAAACTTAGTCGTCATGGGCTCTGAAGGCCTTGTAACCCACTGTTTCCACTGTGCTGCAGTGTCTCACTGGACCCTTCCCAGATTTACCCTTTGATCCTTTCTTTAATGTATGCTGATAATACCTTGACTCACTTTTGAACCCCTGTGGTTATGAAATAATTTTTGTCTTACCCTACAAATTTACTCGATAAACTTGCATTGAGTATTTCTTATCTAGCTTGTATAAAGTGAGACCCCAGAAACCAAAATAAACAAAATGCTCTGTACCCCTAGACAGAGTTTTTCATCATAAACACAACTTTTCTGCAAATACTAGTTAAATAAATTAGTACGGTATTATTAGTATTGTTATTCGTGTTAGAATATGCCATGTGAACAAAAAGAAGTCTGAAACGACGTACTGAGAGTATTGACTCAGAGGGGCTGTTTGACTTGCCTTTTGGAAATGCCAAGATCAGGGAAAGAACAAGCGAGGGAGGGAAAGGAGAGAATTCCCGCGAGGCTCGAGGCGTGGCACAGGGGTCGAGGGTGTGACTGGCGCGTGGAACGTGGAAAGGGGGAACTGCCTACGTAACTGCACAAGGCAGTTGCACAGAAGGTGACAGAGAGCCCTAGGGGCGGGCCCGGCTCTGCCTACACTAGGGAGCCATTTGGAATGACTAGAGCTGTGCTTTGGGAAAATGACCTCACCAGCCGAATGCGGCAAGACCGTGTGAGAAGGGAGAGGTGGACTGGAGCAGCCAGCGAGGGGACAGTAGCAGCAGCTCCAGGAGGTGATGGCGGAGGTTAGAACACAGGCAACGGCCGTGAGAGGGGGGTAGGCCAGGCAGCTGTCACTAGGGTGAGGATGGGAGATCAGGGAGCGGCCAGAAAAGGGGGTTGATGGAGGACGTCCCATGCCCACAGCGCTGACTGCGGATTCATCTGTTTTCTTTAAAAAATAAATGTCGACCACGGGAAAGGCCAGGCAAGGAAGGTTTGATTCCAACTTTCACTCAGCACACATTCGTTGTGTGAACAGGTAACGCAGACACTAATGCTAATGTTTCTAAGAACTGCTCCCTGGGTGTGGGGCGGAGCCAGGGGCGTGCATGCCTCTAACCCCAGCACTCGGAGAGCCTCAGGCAGGAGAGTTGCAGGTTTGAGCCCAGCCTGAGAGACTTAGTGAGACCGTGTCTCAAGATTCAATAAAAAAACAGTAAAAAGTTAAGAAAAGTGGTAGATGTAGGTCTGTGGAAAACCCCTGAATTTAATCCCTGGCCTGGCAGATTGATCAACCATCAATCAGTCAATCTTTACTGTGCAAATTAGATGTTAAGAGATAAAACTGGCAGCGTTGTAAGGAGTGAGCTGTTTCAGGTGGAGACTTAGCAGAAATTCCGCCTGAGCAAAGGCCTGTGTTTATGATGCGCACAGTAATTAGGGAACCATAAAGTTTGGTTCTGAAGATGGTTAGAAAGCAGGGAAGTGGATAATTCTGACGAGATGGTTAGGGGCTCTGTGGAGACGGTGGGCTTCCATTCCTCAGGGAGCCCGAAGCCTTGGGAGGGCGTGGTTCTGTTGTTTGCCTTGTTTTGTTCTCAGCAGAAGTGGAAGTCACTTACTAAGGGCTCGGAAGAAGGTGCTGGTGGAGAGCCAATAGTAGATTTGGTGGTGGGACATCGGAAGACTTTGGACTCGGGGGGAGGGGGTTCTCTCCTAATGGTCTGGGTGGGCAGTGCTCCATGGAGCTGGTGGAAAAGCTGTGTGCAGGGTAAACTGAAATTAACCTGGAGCCATCGCAGGGGCCAAGCGTGTTCCTGTGGGAATCCAGGTGGAACCGTAGCAGAGAAGCCCCTGTCTTCCTCCAGTTGCGCTCTCATCCGCTGCCCACAGTGTGTGGGGGACCTTTGTTCCCCTGTCTTCCTCCCAGTCTCCTAGCATCTACCCAGGGTGGGATGCCCTAGCGTGAGAATTACTTTACCCTGACGCTTGATAAGAACACGTCCTACCAGTTGATAATTCACCACTTGCATTGCAGCAGGAGCGATGCATACATTTAAAAGACCTAATAGTGGACTGAAAGAAACACACACACACGGAGGCATGCCAGTATTGGTTTCACGAAGCTCTTCTTGGGTTGCTGTGGATCATCACCTGGGCGCAGGAGAGCAGGCTGTTCTCTCAGCATGCAGCCCTCCCCAGGCAGCGTGTGCCCCATGTAAACAGTGAGCTCTGGATGTGTGGAATGTGGAAAGACCTCCAGGGTTTTGGTAATGAGAAGAGCAACTGCAGCTGGCCTCCCCTGGTCTCCCCTGAAGACTTCTAAGCTATTGTAATTTGCACTGTAACTAGTCACACACACAAAGGAGCGCGTATGAATTGTGGTCTCCGGTGCTGGGGAGACAGGAAATCGCAGGAACCCAGGACGTGCCCTCTTCTGCCTGGACTGTCCGTTTGCTATGTTCCTACTCCAGACTAGGGGGTGTGGCCAGTTGCTGGTTTGAGAGGCAAAGGAAGTAGTAAAAAAACAGCCTGGAGGAATTCTGTGACTTTTCAGAAAGAACCATCTAAATGAACAAGGCCCAATATGCAGACATGTCAGATAGACTGAATTGGACATGATGCAACTATTTGGTAAAAGTACGGCAGCCACCAAATGGAAGCATGACCTGCCTCAAAAAAACACCCCTTCATCATATAGAAATCAACACCAGAAACCACCAGAGGTCCTCCCGCATTCTTTGTACCTATGACCTAAACCTTATACATAGTGCGTTATGGTCTGAGAGATTAATAGGTGAATTAGCAGCAGAAGCTTATGCAGTGTGATAAATATCTTATGATAGTTGAGTCACTTGACAGAAATTTTCCCTCACACTCAGAGATTCCCCTCTAAACTGTCCACCTGCCCCTTTCCTTTTCTGAGCTCTCAGTGTTTCCCAAAGTGGGCTTTGACACACTGTAACTCCCCCCCCCCCACACACACACACCAGCTTCCTTTGTCTCTGACATCTCATCAATGTAAACTGGTTTTTTTTGTTTTTTGTTTTTGTTTTTGAGACAGAGAGAACTCTTGCTAAATCTCGTCCAGGTTGGGCTAGAATTTACAGTCCTCCTGCCTCAGCCTCCTAGAATGCTGGGCTTACAGGCCGGTGTCACTAGGCTGGGCCCCATGCACAATCTTTAGCCATGACTTTATCGTCGAATTCACCTTGCCTTTCCATATACCTCTGGACATGCTGAGTTTTGTCCTTAAACCCCCAAGCAGTGTTTAGATTGTGTTTACGGTCTCCTGTATTTGTCTAATTAGATTCTCCTCTCAAGGATGTGTCTGCTAAGTCGGGAGAAGCCGGTGCTCCCCTGTGGGCGTCCCCTCCGGCAGGGCGTGAACCTCTCCCTGTGCACTACGTCCAGGTGTGCAGGGGGGCTTGGTCAACACTTCTTGCTTTCACCTTTCACCTCTCAGGTAATGTTCATAAAGTCTGGTTCAGATAGGATCCCAAAAGATGGCTGTCATGGATTGAAATTTTTATTTTGAGTCATTTTTATTAGCACATAATTGCTGTTTTGGTGACTTGTTCGTTGTTGGGACAGGATACCTGACGTCCAGTTTCGAGGGGAGAAGATTCATTTTAGCTCACAGCTTCCAAAGGTTGCCTCCAGTCCACTCCGCCGTGGAGGAAGCAGTAGTGGAGTCTGGCGGGGGAGAGGAGCTCGCCCCAGCGTGGCAGACAGAAAGCCAAGTGAGGCAGCGCCGAGTGGATGTGTGGAGAGTCAGGCGCAGACCAGGGCTTTCTTAGGAAGAAGCTGCGGCAGTGTTTCTTCTTCCAGGATGTCAGTGGAGCCACCCACGCTGCGGGTACATGTCCCTGCCCCCACGGGGGCAAATCCACAGATCAGTCACACACCTGCAGGCACTGCCTCATCTCGACAAGGTGACAGCGTCCCTGCAGGTGAAGCCCCAGGCATCCACCCCTCCCAGCCAGGCCCTGCCTTCCGTCAACACGAAGTTGCATGGCTGTCCCAGGACATCCAGATACGTGAAGCTTTGGGCGTGCCCTCCTTCCGCATCCACGCAGCATGTGGCCTGCAAATGTTACAGTAATATGGTTGCAGAAAAAGACAAGCCATGTTGAGCTTGACAGTAGGTTTCAGGAAAACTGAGTGGAGCACAGGAGCCAAAAGGCACGTCATCTTTTGACGAGCGGTTCCGTGGCCGCCCTGTGAGCATTCTGCCGTTTGCGTGCAGTGCCCTCTGCAGCGCCAGTGGCTTTATCAGCTCTCACGTACAGAAGCATGGATGCAGCAGGCATTGGGAGTAAATATTACGCTGATGAGAGTAGGCGCTCATTTCCTCACACTGGCACAGTGTAATAAAGACAGCGCAGGTTTAAGAAAGAAAACAGCTTTGGACGTAGCACATATTCATGTTTAGCATTATGAATAGAGATACTTAGCAGGAAAGAGCAACGTGCAAATTGGCTGTTGTAATTAGGTTCGAGTTGAAAGTGACTGACTAGCTGTATAATCTTAACAAGCTATGTCTCTTCCTCCAGCTTCTGATCTCTCCTGCATAAATTATAGGAGTTGGACAAGAATTAGAGTCAGGAAACATGTGGCTGACATGCAGTTCTTGCTGCCAGCCCCTCTGCACCCATGGCAAACACCAACAGGCGATTCCCCGAATTGACCCTACTCAATAATCCAGAAATCTCTAGTATTGCGTAGGGTGTGACAAAAGAGTACACCTGCTTTACCCCAAATTCTGAAATAGCAGGGTCCCTTGGTCCACGCCCTAAGCCGCAGACCAGCTCTGTGCCTTGGTCAAGGCCAGCCAAGGGACTCTCCTACAACTGAGTCTTCATCATGTGACCTACCCCAGGGTGTGACACTTTTCCCATTTTGTAACAGCCAAAAGCCAGTCAGAGGTCCTGTCCACCCTCCACGGGGAGGGATTGTAATAAGAACTGGGTAACAGCCCAGCAGAAATAACCAACGGTCACTCTAGGTTCTGCCTGCAATCATACATGTGCTACTAAAAAAAGGAAAGACATGTATACACATATAGATATATATGTGCTTAAGTAGAACTTAGTATAGTATATGCCAATCTCTTAATTCCATGCATTAATTTACAGAAGCCTAATAAGTTACTGTTCCTCTCAGGAAATGGAGTGGTGAATTTACAGAAGGTGCCCCCTGCTCACCGCTGGTCAGTAATACAAGCAGAGTATGCCAGTGGGTGGCAGGTACCAGAGCGGTCTTCTCAGCACACTAAGCCTGAGTGCCTCTCTGGGGTCACTGCTTGCTTTTTCACCGTGTTCCCTAGCGCTTCGCGTGCCAGGACTCACTGAAGCCTCTGCTGATCATAGGATATTCGTATGTGTGCACTCCGTCCCCCCTTAATTCCCAGACATGCAGAAAGAGGCCATTAGATTTGTACTGGACCATGACTCTCCTCTGTGGAAGTAGTCATAAATATTATTTATAGCGGGCCTTTTTGCTAGACAATCCATGAGGGTTTTTAATTTATGCTCTAGCCCCTAGGAGACAGAGGTCGATATCACGTTGTGTCTTAGCTCACTGTGCCCTGTTGACCTGGCAGCCCAGCCCGATTCCCTTTAACTCTAAAGCACTTCAGCAAACCCAGCACTGGGTGGCTGAGGCGGGAGGATGCTGTGTTGGAATCTAGACCTGGCTAGGGTTCAAGGCCTGTCCGGACCATCTAGACCTCTGTCTCAAAAACAAAACACAAAACACACCTAAAGCCCAGGCTGGTGTTGGTTGTGGGCTATGATTCGCAAGGGGCTGCCGAACCAGCAATCCTCTGTTCTTTCCAGAACTGTGTGCTGACTTGTTGGGTGTGTTTGCTGGGGGAAGAAAATGTTGATTTGGGGACTTGTATTGCGTCTGCAGCTGAGGTTCTGTTACCCGAGTCGAGCAGCCAGCGATGGCCAGGAAAGCAGCTGTAGCAGTGTGGTGCTGTGGCTGAGGATGCTGGCGGTGGCTCCGCGACGAGCTGCTGCCTAGGTTTTTGCTCAGATTCCTGAGATACCGCCCCCCATTTTTCTGATGAGTAGCCGGCAGGGCCAGGAGGGGCTGCCACGCGCCCCCCAGCCCCGCGGCGTCCTCTGAGCGGGAGGAATGCCTCTGGACTCTGAGTCCCGTCATCTAGAGGTACCGGACTCCTTGCTGGCGAGCTGGGGTCAGGGCTGGTGCTGATGCTACAGACCTGTCCCAGTCACATCGGCTGTGTCCGTGTGCATCTGGCCTGGTCCTTCCGGTTGTCGATTCGCGCAGAATTCCATGTCTGTGAACACTAGATAGACACCGCCTCCTGCTAACCGAAGGGCTGCGGTTGTCCTTAAGTCGCTTAAATAGTTGAGCCATCTCTAGGTGGACCACCTCCATCTCTTTGCACTGGTGTTGAATGGAAATTCCGATTCTCTTTTTTTCCTTTCCCGGCTAGATGTGTGTGATCTCTGGACAGAGCACAGTGTCCACCGTGGTGGTCTGCCGCGAGGGTTTTCATCCGTCCTGCGCCAGCCCTGGCCGGCTCTGTGGAGCCTGCACTCCGAGGGGCGTCTCCTGTGCACGTGGGTTCCTCCTGTGGGGCTAGAGCAGCGTGTCAGTGCGAGCTGACTCCGCAGCCCCGGGTGCCGGCAAGCTGTGGGTTAGCAATTCCCCTGCAGACGTTCACCACTGACGTGACAGGTGTGGGAGTTCTCCAAGCACCTTCACTGAAATAGATCTTTTTCTTTCTCTCCGAAAGCTCGAAGTCTTCTTTACGTCTTCATTCATTCCATTCCAAGCTTTCATTTCTTTTTTTCTGTAACAATGAGAAAAGGGAGGAGGCCTGGAAAACAGCTCTTTGCACCGTATTCAGTCCTTTACATTTTAGTATAAATTAATTCCACGCTCACCTCACCCTTTTAGCTGGCACAAAGGCACAGCACTCTGTTTACAGCCCTGACTGGCACCCACCCACCTGGCCAACTGCCTGCCGTGTGGAGAGGGTTGAAGAGGGGTCTCCAGGGAGAGGAAATGAACTTTTGGGACAGAAGGAGAGGTGCAGAAGCGGAGCTCAGGCACAGAGGGGAGAGAGGCTGGAAGGACAGAGAGGGGCACGCGTCCTCTCCTTCCTCCCCCCACCCCCAAGATGAGGTTGCTTTCAGATTAGGCAGAACTTTATCTGGTCGCCTGTCACGCCGACTCTCTTCCGAACACGTGACCACACTGGATCTGGCCCAAAACCGGGAACCCTGCTTCTCAATCCAGAGGCTCCACCTCAGAATCTGCCCGATCTGCATGTCCAGCAGGACTGCTGTGCCAGCTGCCGCGGCCTGGAATGTCGGGAGCCTCTGCCCGAAGCCCCAAAAGAGGCCGCTTCCCTGGGCTGCAGCACCGGGATGCGAGGGGCGGATGACCGTGGGTGGGCTGACCTCCAGGGAGGCGGAAGGAAGGGCCACTGACACTCATCCTGTGCTGCTGAGAGGAGGGAAGTCTTGAAGGGCTGTCCCCTCTGGAACAGGGCTGCCTGCTGAGCAGGCGT
Organism: Ctenodactylus gundi; assembly: GCA_004027205.1. Classification (NCBI taxonomy): domain Eukaryota; kingdom Metazoa; phylum Chordata; class Mammalia; order Rodentia; family Ctenodactylidae; genus Ctenodactylus; species Ctenodactylus gundi. The sequence goes on along the minus strand of PVKB01005152.1, from coordinate 71,730 downwards.
GAAATTCGGTACACAGCCCCACCCCGCGGGGTCCCCTTGTCACGGGGCGGAGAGTAGTGATCATTCCTACTAAGGAACCCGTGTCCTTACTGGGAAACCAGGCTAATTCACACTCCACACCCCTTGATTAAGAAGGTGGGGAAGTGACGCACTCAGAATGGGTTCCCACAGAATTGGTTCATTTTTCCCCTTTAGTTGTTACTTAAAGAATTGTGCTTCGGTTCAGGTGTGCTCTGGGTATCAGAAGACCTGGGAGTTCAGACGTATTTTTGAGAAAATGTTAATGTTTAAGGAGAAAGCCGCAGAGTACGTGCTATAGGATACGATGCTTTTGAGGGAGATCCATTGCACACGGTTTACAACCAAGATATAGGCGTGGGTGTGCTGTAGGAGTCCGGGGGCAAAGGTCACCCCCGCTGTCACACAGCTTCAGGGGTCACGGGTCCCAAAACACCGTCCACCTCCACAGGATGCCTGTGTGGAGGTGCAGTGCCTGTGCTCTCTGGAGTCACGGGGCTCCGCCCAGGAAGGGACGGCCACCATCTCTTTGGTTTGGGGCGGTTGAAGGTCAGGAGCCTGTCCTGCCGTCACCTACAGGCAGTTTGGGAAGAACACTGGGGACCGTAGTGTCCTGTTCCTCTGAAATTCTGCCCGGTGGCGAAACCTCCTGGCGTTTCTGTTTGTGGAGGTCATCGCACTGCTGACCAGGCTGTCTTCCTGCAAAAGCAGCATTTTCACAACCCCCCAAAGCGGTGGCAGTCGGGCCAGCCCCAGAGCGAACGCAGCGGAGGTCGTTCACGTCGTCCTTGCGGCCAGCGAGGCTTCCTTCTCTGTCTTCCTGGCGGGACGAGCCCTCCCAGCCCTGTGCCTGGCACCCTCAGATGGCTCCCCTGGGCTCTTCCCAGCCTATAGCGGGAGCAAGCTCTACCGCAGGCCTTACGTGAGAGTCAGTGAGGAGACTCCCCGCTTACACACACGTGGGGCAAAAAAAAAAAAGAATTTAGTATGATTCTAATTATGTATGTGGCGCTTTGGAAAAGGAAAAACTTTACATTAAAGGGAGATGGTAAACTGCTTAAAGGTGAAGACTGTTAGGTCAAAACCGAATTTTGGAAATCTTGCTCTGTAATTGTAGATACCTGGAAAACGCGTTGGAGGGTGAAGGGGTGACGTCCTGTTCGATGTTCAGAAACCCAGGAACGTGTGAGCGGCGTACCTTTCCTTCAGAGATCGATTTGCCCTTCCCCAAACTCATCTATAGGAGACTGCTTCATTCTTACCTTATGAATAATCTTGTGCTAACGATGACATTTTCACTATTAAATCTTACTATAAAATCTCTTCTTCCAATAAACTATGTCAAAATATCCTGATTAATTCCCTTCTTGTAAATATATACCACTTAAATTTTCCCCATGGTCAATCATCACAGCTCAGTGAGTCTATTTTGTGAGCTGTAATAATAAATTTTAGCAACTGCTTGGGAGCACTGTGCACCCTCAACTCACAGTGTGAGCCATGAATGTGCACGTCCAGCTGTCCACCCTCCATTGCGAACCCCCTGCCGTTTCAAGGTTCTGTGCTCGTAAAATAATGTAACATTTGCTTTCCCACCCTCTCCCCTTTGTGGGATTTCTGTGTTCTGCGAATGGCACCGTTATCCTCTTCGTAAACGAGCAGTACCTTTGCCAAGCCATTCCGGTGCCGGTTCGAGTAGCCGAACATTCCCAGGATTCAGACGCGTATGTGTAGACAGGGTGGTTCCTCCTCCCTCACCTCTGCCCCTCCATTTCCTCCCTTGGGCTCAGGTGAGTGGAGCCATTTGTCTGCCCATCCTGCATTCTGTCTTGGCATCTTGGTCATGCCATGTCTCCCGAGGAAGATACCCTTCTATTTTCTGTACATGTGCAAAGATTCCCCATCCTCACGGGCCAGTCAGTGGCTCTGGCTTTCTGTGGTTCGGCCCACACATATCTTTTTCTGCCTCTGAAGCTTCGTGAGACTTCCTCCTTCTCGTGACTCATACACACAAGAGATTTCAGCACAACATGAGAAGTGAGAAGCTGTGTGTCTCCTCTTGTAGAGCTCAGGCTGTGTGTTCTTCCGTGGCATGTCCACACTCACCCAGTCCCCTCACGTCTCCCCACACGCATCACGGTCCACTGCGGGTTTCAGTAAAGTTTTGCTGGGAAGGTTAGTGGGCATCTGGAAGTGACCACGTCACTCCAGCAACGCCATGACATTCTTGCGGTGGTGACACTCACAGGATGGAGACACGGGGTGGGAACTCGGCTTCCTTAATCTTTCCTGACTCTCCTGGGGAGGCCACCTGCTCTTGTTACCTTTCCTTTTGCCTTTCTACCTTTTTTCCCTCGGATACAGTGACTGTGGAAAGTTACATGAACAGTACTGTGCTCTACTCCTTTGCAAACACAGTCACATCTTAAAGATTCTCTTTTCTCTCAGAAGGCAAATTTCAAATTTCCTCTCAAAAACGAGGAGGCAAAATTTCAACATCCCTGTAATTACACATGACAATATTATTGAGACGCAGGCGTTCACTTTTTTCAAAGTCAAGGAGGGTGTTTTTCAAATCAGTCACTACACCTAATTGCTCCTGCACACGAATCGGTAGAAATGATAAGGTATCTTCCTTCCTCTGTCTCCTTAGCTGAGACCTCAGCGTGGAGCGCCGTGCCTTGACAGGAGACGGTTGACAGGTGTTGCCCTCCTCTTCAGTCACGGAGAGAGGCGTGTGCCCTTGGCTGGAAGAGATAGACGGTGTGAAGTGGAGGGTGGGCGGCGACCGCGTTCTCTCCCTTCAGTGTCTACACACCACCCAGGAGCACCTCAGTCACCCCTTTGAGTTGGGGGAATTTAGGAGAACGACACCCAGCATGCGTCGATAGCTCATTTTCTTGCCACGTTGGATTTGAGGCGCTGGTGTGAAGGATTCCTGTGACTTCAGTGATTTTCCACAGTGCTGTGAGCAAAGGCAAAGCCAGCTGCCAACGTGTTTATTAGTTTCTAGGAATGCGCTCCCGACTTCCTCCTTACCTGAGGCAGAGAAGTCGGTGGTTGGCTCCATCCCCAAGTCATTGTTCTGAATGGCAGTGAGTGACCTAGTGGACATTAGCTTGGTGGCGGGAGGCAGCCTGGGGCCTCAGGGAAGCTGTGTTCTGCCTTTGTGTTCTTGTAACGACTCTCTAGGTCCAGTTAAGCTGTGACCATGTCATTCCTGAGTTCTTTAGGTTTTATTTTTCTCAAAAAATCTCAGGAATGTAGTTGAAATCTTTTAGCCATTAAGAATCTATGTGTATTTGGTCCAAAGAAAAATTTTTTTTTTTGAGACAGGATTTCTCTCTATGACCCAGGCTGGTCCTAAACTCACAGCGAAGCCCAGGCTGGCCTTGGACTCACTGCAGCCCTCCTGTCTCAGACCCCTGAGTGCTGGGATTACCAGCAAGCAGCACCACACCCAGCTTATGTGGTGCTGGGGAATCGAACTCAAGTCCTTAGGCTAGGCTAAGTGCTTGCAAGGCCAACACTTTCACCGCTTAGCCATTCCTCCAGCCCAAAAATAATTTTGTAATCTGAGTGTGGTGGTGCACATCTATAATAGTAGCACTTTGGGAGGCTGAGGCAGGAGGATCACAAGTTTGAGCCCAGCCTGGGCGACTTAGTGATTTATTGAGACTCTGCCTCAAAATAGAAAAATATTTTGCCAGATTTGGTTTATTAGTGAAGTGTGAGTAAATTATTTATGAAAGTTGAAAAAATTCTGAAATAACTAAGTATGCCACTATATCTCTTGCTTAAAGTGTAACATACTTATGTGATATAGGTTTAAGTTCATTTAATGTAGCAATTTGATACAGACTTCAGTTTGTTTACTATAGCAGTTCACTTATTCAGCCTTTGATGTAAGCTTATCCTAAGCAAACTGATGGATGTAATGATAACGTGAACCCTTTTGGATGTACAAGCATTTACCTGTCAGTACTCAGCTGAGGCGTTGGAAATTTAACTTCTCCTTTTCTTTCTCGCATTTTCTAGCCTTATGAATTACACTGTTATTTTTCTTTTCTCGTGTGGACTGGTGAGGGAGGCCATGTCAAGGAATCTCAACCAAGATGTAAATAATAAGATATAGAAAAAGGAAGTTCCGGCAAGTACCCCAGTAAAGGGCTCTGCTGGACTCAGAGAAGCGGCGTCAAGATGTGGCCACTGCAGCCCATGCTGGGGGTGGGAAGCTGAGCTAGAGAGGGGTGATCTGAGTGAAATGAGGCAGACGCAGAACATTAAGTGTGTTAAGTGTCACGTGGTTCCTCTGACTTGGGCAACCCAGGATGCAGCATTCCGTAGAACCACACGGTGTGGTAGAGTTAAGATGGGTGTGGAGGGCCTAGATGGGAAGGGATTGTAAAATCAATGTGATATGTATGTGCACAAAATACCCAAGTTTATTGTGAACATTATGTATCACATATATATATTAGTAAGAATGTGGCGGGGGGGAGGAATAACTCAATAGGTAAATAACCGATGACTTAAATCTTGCTGAGCCTGCTGTTGTGCCTCCTTGAGTGCTAAGCGCTCTAAATGGCCGCCATTGCTTTCGAGTTGGTTGTACTGCGTCAGGCATAACGAAAGAGAGAAAGGAAAGAAGGGAGAAGACCTTGAACTTCTAGTCAAACCCACTGGCCTGCAGTATTTTGAATATTGGCTTCCACGGTACCAAGGTGTGTCAGAGTGCCAGGCTGTCCTGCTGGGGTTCTCAGCATCCCAGTCCCCATTCTGACACTTCAGGTGTGTCCACGATGGAGCCACCAGAATGCGTCTCCTGAGGAAGACCCCTGTCCCTGTGAGGGTTTTCCACGCCTGTGTGTCCATATCAGGGAGTGTGATGACTGAATTACATAGTAAGAATTTTTTTTAGTTTTGTAGGAAACTGCTGAATTCTCTCCCCAAATAGCCGTGCTGTTCTGCCTTCCCACCAGTGGTACATGAACGCCCCCCTGGCTCCCACCCTCCTCAGCTTTTGCTGTTGTCAGCGTCCCCTTTGGGCCATTCTGCAGTGTAGGTCGTGGTGTCTCGCTGCTGTGGACGTTGGCATTTGCCTAATGATATATGTCACATCTCTGCATATACTTCATTGCTTAGGGTGGGGGAAGGAGGGTGTTTGCTAATGATTGCTGAAATGCTTCACAGATCCCTGGGGTGAGCTTCCTCCTGGCCACCGTGACTAATAAACTCAGCGCTCTCTCCTGCAGGGGAGTTGTCAGTGGTGATCTGGTGAAGGACACTGCCTGTTCCTTTCCTGACTCCGCCTGTCTGGAAGCGAGGTCCTGTCAGGGCAGAGCCCAGTTGTCTCTGCATTGCTGAGCCTGCTGTCCTGAATACACCTGAATGCTGCTGTTGAGTAGCTCCAGTACATGTCGGCGAAGTGGCTTATTGGATCTTTTCACGTGGAAATTGAATAAATCTTAAAGCGGTGATTTTCAGATACAGATTCTTGCCCAGAGACTCCAAGGTTCCACTTGACAGGTTTCAACTTGGATCAGAAACATAAGCTCTTCGTTTGCTTTTTATAGACAAGTGGCACAGAGATCCTTGAACTTGGGGTTTCCCAGTACCCTCAAGAACTGCCTACCCACTTACTCAGAATTAAACAGCCTTAGCCTTTTAAGCTAAGAGGAGCATGCTGTTACAGTTATGCAGGCTTCAAACTGAGCCGTCTAGGGTGGAGCCACCTCTCTGGTGAGTGGTGTTGCAAAGGTCTCACTGCCGAATGCCTGTGAACAGGCAGCAGGGTGGATTCCGTGCTCCAGTGATATTAAATTTGCTTTTTAAGTTAATTTTATGAGTCTGTTCTCAGCCACTGCAATTCTGGTTTATTTAGATTTCTTGTTAACTGCTGTTAACATCAACTGATGCTTGCTAGCGATGAGAATCTCAGGCAGTTCAAATGTTAGTCATCCGAAAATCTCTGTCCACTCCTTGCTTCCCAGATCTACCTGTGCAGTGACAATTCTACTGATTGTTAGTGCTTGCAGGTGGCCATGGGACTTTTATTTCTACCTAAGTAGGTCAAGGGCACGATGAATTTAGGACGGATCACTCAGAAATTGCTGGCTTCAGAGCGACCAGCCCTTCAGGACTTGGGACTCAGCCTTGTAGACCTCCTCTGGAACCAAAAGACAGCTGGTGACAAAGGAAGAGGCAGCTCAGATGTGTGACCCCTCTTTTGTATTTTCCAGTCAAGCATTTATTTTGTTTTCTGTACTCAGAATTTAGCACAAAAAAATGCCTTTTGTTCAAGATATACTGTTTTTCTGACAGAACAGTCACAACAGTGATCTGATTACCAAGGCAATGGTAGACGCTGTTGTGTCCCTCTGTGGGTTCCCCAGAATGGGAGATAATGCAGCCATTTTCTAAGAGCCAAAGAAACTATTTATTGTGTCATAAAGCCCTTAATTTGGGAGGACTGTTTCACGCTTTAATATACATTTTCCCAACCATCTCGCCTTGCAGTAATTCTGCAGAGATGAACGGATATGTAAGTACTTCGCTTCTGTGGGTGTGTCTGCCATGATCCGACGATGAGGTGGAACAAATGGAAAATGATAAATCTTGTTACTTTTTTCCTCATTTCATTCATAGAGGTATGAACTGACAGCTTCCAATCAACTCAAACTGATGTTCTCTTCCTTGTTATTAGCTTCCAATTGCCGTATAATTGTGAAATTATAACAAAATACACACTTTGATAATGCCTTGAAGTGTTGTCCAACACTTCAGGCAATTTTCACAGGAAAAAGAAATGGAATTATAGCCTCTCATTTATTCCAAAAGTCACAGCTACTGCCTACAGAATCAACTTGGTTCCATGTTTAAAAAAAAAAAATCAGATACATTCATCAAAGACACAGTAAAACTCTGTGGGTTTGAATAAGTCAATGGGTCAGTTAATCGATATCCTGTGCTAGAGGATGCCACAATTCCAGGCAGAGCTACCACTTGCTGGAGATGGTATCTGAGACTCTGAGACAGGTTCTTCTTCAACCAGGGATACAAAAATAGCACATAGGTGTAAATTAGATACCAAAAACTAATGAGGACCATAGTCTCTGAATTATGTAAAGTGGTAGTTTTCAAAGGATGGTCCAGGAAAACTGAGGGGCACATGGTAGGTTTGGGGAATGTAAGACTTTTCCAGAGAAGTCAAAACCATTTCCAAAGAATATTCAAATTTCAGTTGACGTTTCCACCCTCATTCTTTTTTACGAGCCCAGTGGAGTTTTCCACACACTAGGTGACATGCGGTTTTATGACAGACTGCAGAAACAGATCTGAGCCCCGGGGTGGCCTCGATTAAACCAGACCTGCGGAGGACTGGCAAGAACTCATGTTGTGCTAGCATTAACTAGCCTGTTCCTGCTACCCTCGGGTAAGCTAATAAACATTTAACTTTTTTCCTTTTTATTATTTATTTATTTTGTGGTACTAGAGATTGAACTTAAGGCCATCACACTGAGCTCCATCCTTTTTTCCTTTTCTCAAACTTTTGATTTTGAGTCAGGATCTTGCTAACTCACAACGTTTCCCAGGCTGTCCTCAAAGTTGTGAGATTCTCCTGCCTAAGCCTTTCAGATTGCTGGGATGACGGGCCAGTGCCACCAGGCCTGGCTTGCTTTTAATTCCTAGTAGATTATCAATCTCTACACATAATGAATATGAAGAGAAAATCTTTACAGAATCTTTAAGAGTGAAAGGGGCTCTGTGACCAACACAGTTGAAAACTACCATTTAGAGAAATCCTAGATTAATGGCGGTGAACTTGAGTGCTCTGTGTGTCTGGGAATCCAGTCAGCTTATGCCTTCAGTTAAGTCAGAGTGTCACGTAATCACATCAGTATCCTCTTGAGACTGTCCCCCACACGGGTAGTCGGTCTTCGTGTGCTCTTCTAGTAATAGGCGTCAGACGGCAACACGCCTTCTTCACAGAGCACGTGGACCGTTGGCGTTCCACAGCCAGGTCATTTCCCTGAGACCTGCTACAGAGTGGTCGCTTCCCAGTATCTGCTTCCTGTAAATAACACGTTGCTAAGAATGATTTTACTTCTGTGAGTGAATAAGCTTCCTCATTTGTTGGTTTTATTTTTATTGAAATTCTGCTTTGTTAATTAAAAGTCATAATGTGAACAATGTTGAACATGAAGAAGGCAGCAATGACTTAAAAGCATGCAAATCCAGAAGTATACAATAATCAGTAGAAATTCAAATGAATCTCAGGCTCCAATGTGTTACAGAATTTGGAAATTAGGTATGTCCAAAAAATAGGCGAGAAGATAGTTAAAATTGTATACATGACTCAATTTTTAAGTTTTCAAATTATATACTCTTCAGTGTATTGAAGTCAGGAGTCCGTTTGAATTTTTCTTGATTATTGTGTACTTCTTTTATTTTTCAATAATGTTATCGTGGTGTTTGTTGTAAATACTAAGCAGTGCAGATTTGAGATCCCATCTCTGGTAGTATCTTTCTCGCATATCTCACAAATTTTCTTAAAGAAAAGAAGACCCAGTCGCACCGGGTGGAAACTCTGGTACTCCACATGCCTCGCATGCCAAGGCACAAGCGAGGTTGAAATTCCCTAAGGCAGCTGAGGTAGCATTTATTGAAGTGACTAGGCTCAGTGCGCCAGAAGGACTTCCTGGCTGCTGGTTGACCCACGTGTCCTTCACATACAAAGACAACTCAGATAAAACCTAACATTTTCCAAGATACAGATGAGCTTAGCGTTTTTCCAGGTTTTACGCAGCTCGATGCATAATTACAAAGGGGGAGAATTTTAAGAACCTTATTTATCAAGGCAAAGCCTTTGTCCTTTATTAAATTTAGAGCACTAATTGTCTTTAGAGGGGTGAGTGGTGTCAAACGTAAGTTATATAGGATAATGAGAGATTGAAAAAAATCTGTGTAGTGCCTGCAATCAACTTCTTCATGTTGATAGTCAATAATACTTGTTACTATTGATTGACTATCAATATATACCAGATTTGCTACTCTTAAATTGTCTCATTTTACCTTTTAGAAACATTTAAAAGATTGACTATCAATATATACCAAATTTGTTACTCCTGAACAGTCGCATTTTATCCTAGATTGGCATTGTTCTCATTTTAAGGATGAGTGATCTGTGATGTAGAGAGGTTGAGCTACACGGCTGGCCCGAGACCGACGTGGAGAGCCCACACCTGTCTGGTCTCACTGCTCCTGCTGTCCCCACTAAGTTAGCACTTTCCTGGTAGCCACATGTTGCATGCATTTGACTGGCAGAATTGACCCAGACCTCTCGTCTTACAGAAAGAAGCACATCAGCACAGGCGGGTTCCTGAACTACTTTTTCGCACTTTATTAAGTAGGAAAGTTTGCCCAGGGCTCGTGGTTTCGGGAGGAACAAGGGGCTCGGTGTGGCTGTGAAGACGCAGTTCTAGGGAGGCATTTGCACTGGCCTCCATATTGCTTGGTTTGCCTTCCACGTGGCCGTTATGACAGACATGCCATACTGTGTTTCTTAGCAGGCTTTGGTAAGGATAAGATGAAATACTACATGTGAAATTGACCAAAATGCAGAGTGTGATGTGAAACATAAGGGTGGCTGTTGATGGAGTGTTGTTACATAATCCATGACCAGTGACTATTTTTACCTTCTCTGTCCCTCAGTGGTGGTTCCATGAACATCTCTGTTCTCCACAGGGGTTCTCTAATCCTGCTCTCTAATCCTACCATTTAATTCACAAAAGCTGCTTCTTTCTGAACTAGAAAGGGACATTTTCTGACTCCAGTGGACCCAAAAGTCATTATCTAAGGACTCAGCGATCTGTTTCACAGCGTGTCACAGAATTGTGCCATCTGAGTCCAAAAGTAGATTGGAAAAATACAGCCCTACAAGACACATAAATATAAAAATATATAAATAAAGGTTACCAAAGGGTTATAAAAAAAAAAAGGCACATGTTCCTAGGATTAACTGATCTATAATGGAGTTAGGGAAAGAAAGCATTTTTACTCACACTTTAGAGTCTCAGATTTGGGCTTAAGCGTCACAATGACTTCCTTCCTCCTTCTTTCCTCCCTCCCTCCCTTCCTTCCTTGTCTAGACAAGCACTTACTGATTATACATAGCATATATCAGGCCTGAATCACAAGCTTAAATCCAAAACATGAAGTGGATGAAGGCTCACTCCTTGAGTTACTAAATAACCGAGAAGAAGGAAAAGAAACACACAAACTGAAAGAAACCCAGGACTATTGAACAGGCGTTACCAAGTCCTGTGGGAACACAGTAGAAAGAGTGACTAACTGCTAGAGGTTCGGGGAGAGCTGCAAGGGGTAAAAAATAGCATGTGAGCTTGGCGGAGCCGAATGCGTAGGAGTGTACCAGAAGTGTTTTAAACGGGAAAAGGGCACCCCCAGATAGAAAAGACAGCATGTTCACAGCAAAGAAGACGTAAGAGGACACAGCGCACAGGAGACAGTGCGAAAATTAGAAGACGTCTTTTGAAAAGTATTTTGGCAGATTGTTTCAAGATCTGTAAAAACCTGCGCATCTTTCGCTTAGTAATCCCACTCAGGAGAGTTTGTTAAAAAACGATGAACGAAAAAAGAAAACGATTACTTACAATAGAAGGGGTACGTAACACAAACTGGTTTATTACTGAAAATAGATAAAATAGCTACATAAATTACAGTATATCTTTTTGGTTGATTAATCCCATTGCTCAGTAGAATAATAATGAATAGTTTAGATCAAGATGAAAAATGAAACATCATATTGGCTTATAAAGCAAAATGCAACTGTATCTACTACAGCTCTTTAATGTTATTGCAGCACGTTAAGTTCAGGTGAGATGAAGAAGAATCCAGAATGAAAGAGCAGACGATAGCCCGCGTCACCCACGGTCCCAAGATCCTCCACGCGGGTGGTGTGTCCATGAGGGATTTTTACGGCCCTTTCCTTTGCTGGGGCCACCTCATTCCCCAGCTCCGTGTGCATGCCTTGCCATCTCCCACATGCAGCAGGAGCTGCCGGACCCTCTATGCAAAAAGATTGAAGAGTTTATTTCCATAACTGATCTTTAAAGGAAAGCATTTTTACACCTCTGTGTATAATAAACAAAGGAAAAAAATTAATCCCTCCCTCTTTCAAGACCCAACTGAAGTGTAGCCAACTTCAGGAACTCTTTTTTAGCTCCATCCATCCCGGTATTCCTAATCCCGGTCTGGATTTGTCAGCCTCTTACTCCCCAAGGGAAGGACGTTGTGTTTCAGGACTCAGACTGGATGACCTGGCGCGTGGAAGGCTGGAGTCTCAAGGTGCGGGGAGTGGGGGAAGGGCGGAGTGCACGGAGGAGGGGACATCTCAGAGTTAGGGCCCAAGCAGCCTGCAGCAGAATCATCTGGAGCACATGATCGCATGCAGTATTTTTATCCTCATCACTAAAACTCATAATTCAGTAGACCAGGGTGAGGCCAGGAATTGCATTTTTAATAAGCAACCTGATTCTGAAGCATCTGAAATTTGGAAAGCCATCGGTGCAGATCATTGAGTCTACACACAGTGACTGCGCCTGCCGGATGTAACTCTCTTGTGGAACATTGTATTTATTTGGGTGCGCACTGGGGAACTTCTTCCGTTCACTAATTTTCTTACATTTTATAGTTATTCAGCCAAACTCTGTCTCTAGCTCATATCTCGCTGTTTTATTTGGCTGGCATTCACCCCGATAGATAAAAATACAGGTTCCACTTGCTCCCGTCCACGCTCAGAATTGAGGGCTGCCTACGAGGTGCTGTGTTGGTGACTTGGCTAAGTCACTCTTCTTGGTGCGAAAGTCATCGTTGGATCCCTTTTCAGAGGTCATGTGGGCAGGGAAGAAGGGACGCAGGATGTCTGACAAGCTGTAATCATTGACAGTTTTTGTCAAACGGTTTATTAACCAAACCCAACTAAATGTCAGTTTTTTCGTGTTTTCCTTTGGCGCTTTTCCTAATTTCTTCCTTTCTTCTTTCTTTTATCTTTCTGCTTTTACTTCTAACAGGCTTAATGGTGACTTTTTCGATGAATGCTTTTTAATCAATCAGGCAAAAATAATTTGATCACCGACCTCTCTGTGGTAAAAGACTTTGCCTGGCACACTGTATCCCACAAGACAAGTTCCTTACTAACCTGGTCCTCCAGGTCCTGAGGTTGGACCAAAGGAAGCAGTCAGTCATCCTTCTGTCCAAGTAAGAAAATGGTGGGGTATGCCGAATAGCTCAGAAAGAGAGAAAAGTACGTCAGGACCTATGGCCGTGTGAACCCTGAAGAGGTTAGCCTGGGAGCAAATGTTTAGCACAGTTACTCTAGACGGTCCCCTCTCCGGCCTTGAAGCGGCAGAGAGGCCGACAGCGACAGAGGGACTTTGCCGCGCAGCCTCATTGCCTCTTCACGAGCCGTCTTCATGCATCAAGCAACACCCTGGGGACATTTTTTTCTGGGTAGATTTGTGGGCACACAGTGGAAGAGGCTTGATCCAATGAGCCTGGGTCCTGATCTTACAAAGGAAAGCGTACCTCTTTCTGGAGGCACAGAAACTTGATCTAAGAAAACCTTTCCGTAAAAAAATGGATTTCTAGGATGTGCGTGCCCAGTCACGGTGGCAGTAAGGTAGGGACCAGTCCAGCTGAGTACCGCGTGCTCCATGGGCCCCAGAAGGGCAGCCCTTTGGAAACGCTGCTCTTTTCACATTTAGGTAATGCACGTGCATCTTCCCTTGCTCCAGGTGCTGTCAACAACGATGCACCTGCGAGTTCCGTGCTGGGAGCCAGCCCTCGATGGGTGGCTCTGTGTCACCTCCACTCTTCCATAAAACTGCTCTATTCCAGTGTCTTTCTTGGTAGATACTACTCCTACCATCTTTCTTTTCATCTTAAAAAAAATTATCTCACTTTATTAGAAATCTTGCCACAATGGCTTCTGCTGAAAAATGATGCTCAATTTAAAGCCTTAGGTGGTCCTGAGGTTCTTCGAGTATGAGGAGGGAATGTTCACTAACAGTGCAGACTCTGGGACCCATCCAAGTCGGAATAACATCAGAGAAGAGCTCAGAAGTCTAGACGTTTAAGTTCCTGGTGTGTGTGTTGGGGCGATTAATATTGGGGATTGAACCTGATGCCTTACTCATGCTAGGTTAGGATTCCACCGCTGAGCTACATCACCAGGTCTTACTGGTTTTAATAAACTATGAGCAGTTGTTCTTAAGCACTGATTTGAAAAGGGTGTGATCCGGAAACACTCCCTTGCTAGCTTTATGAATGCAGATGTTACTGAATCTCTCTAAAGCTCCATTTTCCACATTAGTATAATATCTCTTGGGTCAAATGCCATTGAAAGTATCATAAGAGCTCAAGATATTTGGGCTTATTCTTGCTCTTAAGAAAGCACGTTGGGGGCCGGAGGACTAGCACAGTGGTCAAAACACTTGCTTTAATCCCAGCACGTGAGAGGAGGAGGCAAGATTGCCGTGAGTTCTAGGCCACCCTAGCCTACATAGTGAGATAAGGACCAGCCTGGACAACAGAGCAGACCCTATCTCAAAAAAAAAACGTACATTGGGGCTGGAGGAACAGTACAGTGGTTAGAGTATTTGCCTAGCAAATGCAAGGCCCTCAGTTCAGTTCTCCAGCACTGCATAACCGCAGCACTCAGGAGGCTGAGAAAGGCGGATTACTGTGAGATCTAGGACAGCTTGGGTTACATAGCGAGTTCAGGACCTGCCTATACTACAGAGAGAGAGGCTGTTTCAAAAAAAGAAGGAGGAAGAAGAAGAACAGAAACAACAGCAACACGAAACAGAAAAAAAAAGAATATACACCTTGAGCAAGACATGCCGACGAGAGCCGAGACAGACAAGAGTTTGAGCAGGAGGGTGGCGAACTCGAAGCCAGCCTGGACAGTACAGAAAGCCTGTCTCAATGAACAAACAAACAAAAGTAAGGCATGTGTAGAGGTGCATATATATTTAAAAGAAGCCTACGAAAGTGGAGAAAGAAAACATGCCTCCGGGGGATTCTTCTCATTGAGGCGTTAATTCCCAGTCTATCTCTAACTGGTATTTGCAAAGTGTACAGTAGTACTTGTCAAGAGATCAGTGGTATTGCGTGGCTTCCCATGAACGCTGCCGTTACTGGGAATTGGGAAAAGCAAGTAATAACTCAAAACCAAGACAATCTGCTGTGACTTCCCACCGGTTCTATTTTTCCTTTTTCTTTAAAAAATGAAAATGTTCCACACTACCCCCTTTGCTATATTCTCTCTCAACTGGCACTTCCTTCCTGACATATGTCTTTTAAAAGTCATCCATGCATCCTGCCCCCATCCAGCATGACTACAGTACACACGCAGATGAGAATTTGCATTTAAAATAACGTTTTCAGCAGCTACTCCAGCTTGCCTCAAAGGAAGATCTCCTAGCGCGTGGCCTGTATCCATGCATCCAAGTATTTAGGGGATCGGCCTCTGCTGGGTAACAAGGGCTTTTTCACGTCTCTTGCCTGGCAGGAACTTCCCTCTTCCTCTGGATCTTACTCTCGTTGACAGTTGTGGTGGCTCTTGAAAATGTGTGACTACGTGTCAGTAACGGGATCACCCCTTGACTGGCATGGTGGAGATGACACTGACATGCCAAAGCCACACGATTTGGATCCAGAATGTATCAACTATAACATGAAGGCAACTAGATCACGTGTAAAACCCTCTTGATGTCATAGACACTGCATTAAAAAAAGAGCAAAATCTACGAGCTTTAAAAAGATTATGGTGCACCGTATTTGCCTGCACCACAGAGTGTATCCAGCGATTTGTATGGACCTGTGGCTATTTCTGCGTGTGATTTCTCTTCGTCCCTCCCCCTCCCACCTGGGGGGCTCTAACTTGGTTACAGCTGCTTCCGTGTCCCGGTGGCTCAGTCACTGAGCCCCGCTGAGATGACCCTGGCCACCAGGGCAGTGGCAGGTGTGGGCGTGGGCATGCCCAACGCTAGAGGAGGAAGGATGCCTAACGCCCATCCTGAGTACCGGGTTTGGCCTTTAACTTCTTGCCTTCCTATTTGTGGCTTCGTCTTAATAGTGCCGTCACCTTGGAGTGACCTGGGACCTGGCCATTAGTCTGGAATCTCTTATCCATCTAATGATTGTTGCCCTTGGAAATATGTATTTCACATTATAAAACATGTTTTAAAAGCCTCTCCTTGTAACTAGAGAACCTTCACGTGTGGAGTGTGGCCTGCCCGTCCTAGCATCTCTCCTCTTGTTGTGGGAGCATTCCACGCATCTCAGGGTGGCTGGCCACACCCCTGGCCTCCATCTGCTATGCCCGTGGCAGCCCCACGGTGACACCCAGAAGTGTCCTCAGACGTGACTGCGCTATGTCTCTATGGAGGGGCAGAATCACCCTGACTGATGTAGGGCAACTTCAACTAAAGCAAAATACTATTTTGTAATTCAAAATCTTAGCCCTTGGCTTGACTTACCCGATTCATTTTTAAAATTTATATCATTTGAAGTTATAAGAATCTGATAATGGCGACTCTGCATTAAATTCATACACCAAGTCCTGGGTTTTAATGTGTACAGTAGACAACACAGTAAAATTGAGTACATTTGGTCTTTAGTGCCCCGTACACCGGTATTGGTGAAAACACACATGTATTCTTGCCTTAGAATCCTTGATAATCAGCACCCTACCTCAAAGGTCAAGTTCAGCTCTTCCACTACTTGCTAAATTCATCCAGCTGAGAAAACGCAGGCTGGAAGCACAATTTCTCCCCTACCCGTAAGAACCAGAGATGGGTTCTTGCCATTGAAAAGCCTTCAGTACGTATGCTATTTTCTGCAGGCAGACCAAAGAGCTGGCGTTGGTGTGAGATGTGGGGGTCTTCCGCATGGGTTTGCCTGGATCTGACTCTACCAGCTGCCCCCGTGCCTGGCCTGCCCCTTCATCCCCAGCATGAGGAAGAGCTAGCCAGCCTTCTTCCTTCCTTCCCCCTCAGTGTTTTCCTCAAGACATCCACCAGCCCTGTCTTTCTGAAGCTGAGTGAACATTAGATGCTGTCCTTTTACTCAGCTAATTGCTTTTAAGTTAGAAAGGTTCATGTGTAGATTTGATGAAAGGCATGTTTAGAGTGGTACACTGTGAAATAGTACCTCAGTTTCCCTGTTGCACCCAGCCCCTGTCCTCAGATTTAACCATAGTAAACTGAGGTCTTATGTCCTGTAAAAATGTCATCTTTAACCAGTGGAGGGGGAAGTACAGTGGTGGATATAGAGTTTTACAATTTAATTTTTATTCCTTGAATCTTTGCTTCAAGTGGTAGTGAATCTTAGAAATGTCTTTCTATGAGCACACATAAATTTACCACATTATATTTTATAGTTGTGGATTATTTTCGCTGGAAGGTAGTAGTAACATGATTTATCTGGTCAGTCCATTACTAATGACTTCTTAGATTTTTTTTTTCAGCTTAGGGTCATGACAGTGTCACAATGAGTGGGTTTAATGTCAATGGTATATTATTGTTGTTGTTAACTTTTTGAGGAGAAGTACTCTGAGCTTCCACCTTTTCTTGATTATCGAGCATTGTGGTTTTTTAAACAAACAGGCCAAAGAGAACGATTGGGCCTGAGACAACAGGTGAAGTGTATCTTAAAGACATTGAAAAATGCTGTATTATTTTCTGATGAGGAATACTGAATAAAAGACAGAGAGGAAAGAAATTTGAGGGGGAAAAAAAAACAAACAAACCTGGTAGGACTCTTTCTTTCAGAAATGTGTTAGAAAGCAGAAGTCAGGAGAGACTGGAAGTTGGGATTCCAGCAGGCTGAAACTCTGGTACAATCTCCTGAGGGCCGCATGTGTACCAGCACGGGGGCTAGAACAGATTTCCTTTCTACGTAGTGCACGGTGACTCTGTAAGGATTGGGATTGATCATTGAAATTACATTTAGATTATTAAAACTGAGCAGCAGTAAGCAAGTGTTCAGAGTACGCTTCTTACATAAATTTTATTCCCGAGGATTGAGCTTTTCTTTTTCTTTTTAATCTCCGTGAAGGTGCCCGAGGCCCACCAGGGTGTCAGCACCCACAGCCTGCATGTCAGGCTGGGTGACAGTTTTCTTGCTGACCTCTAAAAAAGTGTGCGGAGTGTCTTACTGTAGTGGAATCGGTGGACTCAGGTGGATGTGGGGCTGTGTTTCTGTGCAGTTTTCCAGGAGCGTGACCCCTGCTTCACACAGAATTACTGTAAATTTCAAAAGAAAAGCAAAGTAAAGGTACATCTATAGCTGCGTTATATCTTCGCTCTTCCGCATTAAGGGTACAGGGGTGCGTCCTTTTTTATTTTTAGGGACTGATATATTTGCGTATTTCTTGAGATTTAAATCAGC
Source organism: Ctenodactylus gundi (assembly GCA_004027205.1). Taxonomy (NCBI): domain Eukaryota; kingdom Metazoa; phylum Chordata; class Mammalia; order Rodentia; family Ctenodactylidae; genus Ctenodactylus; species Ctenodactylus gundi. Next base: position 54,237 of record PVKB01005152.1, on the reverse strand, counting down.
TTTAAAAAGCAGTTCTAAGTGGCAAAAATATACTGTTTTTCCTCACGTTGCTTACTTTTCTTTATAAAAGCATCCCATAAAAAGCCTTCATTGTTACGTGTGGCGCTCAAAAGAGGACATTTACTAACTTGAAAATAAAAAGTTTACAGTTATAAAACTTGGAGGAGATTCCACCAGATTTGCGTGCTAATGACCCAGCTTAAGGATTCTAATTAACGTTGGAGCAAGGCCACGATTACTATCCGAGGAACCCAGGGAAGTGTAAGGCTTGGTTACGCCAGGAGGGTGGTAACAGCGAGAACGGCTTCTGGTCCTCTTGGTGGCCACAGAGATCAGGCGCTAGCTGGGCAGGCGTCCCTCTGTGCAGGACGAAAGCGCTCTGCCGGCGTCCAGGGAGGCCTGTCCCGGCGCGTCCCCCGGCCGGGCGGCGCGCACTTGGCGAGGGGCGCGGGCGCGCGGGGCACCTGCGCGCAGCCCGCCCCCCTCCCGCCCCGCCGCCCGCAGACGGAACTGCCGCATCCTTCCTGCGCCGCGCGCCCGCCATTGGCTCCGCGCTGACACGTGACGGACAGAGCCGTTCCGAGTCCCTGCTCGCCGGCCTGTGAGCGGGGCACTGATAGGCCAGGCTGATGCGCAGGCAATTTGGCACCCTGATCTCCCACCGAGTCAGGGAGTCTCCTGTCACCAGTATTGATTTCAGAGGATGGACTAAATTTCCTAGGATTTCCATTAAGAATTAAGAAAAAAGCCCTAAGCACGCAGGGTAGCCACACAGCCATGGATATGAGATGGCACTGTGAGAACTCGCAGGTAGCTTCTTCCGTCACGGCGGCGGCCGGGCTCAGCTCAGGGCTGCAGCATGCAGGGTTTAAGATGCCAGAAGCCAAAAGCAGTCAGAGCGATAAACGAGACCAGACTCGTTTGGACGCGCGGATTTTAAGATTTATAAGAAAAGATCTCTTCTTGGAGATTGCATGGCAAATTGACGCACGCTCTATACGAAATGTAGAGAGGTGGTTTTGAATTTGGAACTGTCCTTAAACCCTGAGCATGGTTGCTTCTACTTGTGCCTGCTGCTTTTTTTGTGTGTGAGCTCCGGAGGTCTTTTAGCATGCTTGGAGGTCTTTTAGCATGCTTGGGGCAAAGACGACCAGAACTTGTGTGTGTGTGTGTGTGTGTGTGTGTGCGCGCGCGCGTGTGTGCCTAGATATTTTGACTTGGTTCAAGGGAAAGCATGAATAAAGCTGCTTCCAAGACTGGCCGGACTGCTTTCTTATTGCTAAGGACCCGGTGAGAATTCTGGCTTTCATGTGCTTGGAGTCTGACCATGCATGCTCTTGCGGCCGAGTGGGATTGTTGCTGAGAATCGCTAACGGTGGATTGTCTGAACTAAATGCATGTCTGGTACGATACAGAACGTGTTCGTGATCAGTGATTGAACTTGATTAGTTACAGGAAATGTTTCGTAATGATAAGCTTCTGGTGACATTTTACTTCCTCCGATTCTGCTTACTGGAAACAGTGCGTGTCTAGCATAATAGAAGTGCCTGTGTTTTTTGAAAGAATAAATTTGATTATTTCAAAGATAGGAAGATTTTAATTTTTAAAAAATGCTTCCCAGGTGACAAAATAAAAGACTTAAAAAGAGAATTATTGAGGTAGGAGAGGATTCTAAAAACTGCTGCTTATATAGGAGAGAGATTTCATGCCTGACCATGTGTGTATGAATTCCAGCTTGTCCGTGTTCTTATGAAGAGGAAAGGGCGGCGTGGGGAGGGGGGATATGTGTTGGCATTCAGAGGTTCCCTGGGCCCGTGGGAATTAGAGGCAGGGAAGCAGGAGCTCCGCCGGATGGGACCAGCACGCTTGGCAGGGAGCGAAGACAATAGGTGGGGGTGCGGCAGATGGCAGGGAGAAGGGGTGGAGGCATATGGGCTGGGGGGGCAGCTCCTCCTGAAGGAAGCTCTGGCCCGCCTCTCCAAGGGACCTTTGGATGGCATCTTGCTTTCGTCATGACACAAAGTGACAACTGTTTTTTCATTAGGTTAAGTAGCCCCTGCCTCATAGATTGGAAAAGAAATCCCAAGAGTGTGAAGTGGCTTGCCCGGATGGTGGACGGCGTGTGCGTCGTGGCTTGTTACCTCGCTCTTTATGCTGTGTTCAGAAACAGGCGAGAAATCCACACACGAGCCTCTTGCATCACTTGAGTCAGTGGCATCTAGGCATAGTGTGGCAGTTCTGCGAAACGTGTTTACCAGACCCTGGGTGGCACCTCCGTAGCGCCTCCTGATTTCCCCCGGTACGGGTGCTAAGGGGTGATGCTAATCAATTGTCATGGCTTTGCGTGCGCTGTTAAATAAGTGGCCATTTCTCCAATGGTGCTTGGGTCTTTTCAGTGTTTGTCGATCTCCCCGGGAAGGCTGGGAGTGTGGCTAAAGCCCAGGTCATACCCTGAGATGTAAGTCCTTTCCCAGAAGACTCCCTCATGCCACTGCCTCGCCCAGGAAAGTCCGTGAGCCTAGACGAGGGTAAAAGCCAATTTAATTCTGAATTCTCTGATCTCATGACTCTTAGGAAACGCTCATCAAACTAGACATGACTGACAATCTGAGGTGAATGGATCTGGCCTTAGTAATACTGCCAAAATATACCATTAAAACACAGATTTTTAAAAAGCCCTAAAACTACCTTTCAGCCTGTTGATCATTCGCAGCTCAAGTTGTTAATTGTTTAGTTGGAGTACCTTGCATTCCAAAATAACGCTCATTCTCCAGACAAAACCTCACCCCGTCGTACAGTCTTTCAACTCATTTTGAACTGTGGTTTAACAGCAATTATGACTTACAGAAAAAGATGTAAGTTTCTACTTTTGTACCTTGGGGTAAATTCAAGATAATTAACTCAGATCAATCGGGTCATACTCATTTTTCAGCGTTGAAGAACCAAGTGAATTTCTTATCATTTCGGTAGCCATTTTCCTCCAAGTCCTTAGAAATTAATGTAGAGAGTCCACTGGGCAGCAAAATGCTCCTCACTTAGCAAATTCCTTCTAAATTTTCCAGAAAGAGGCAGAGACTGCAGGCAGGTGAATTTGGGAGGGCTGACGTCTGCTTACTAAACAAAATGACCTAAGGATAGAAGATAAAATTAATATTTTTTCTTGACTCTGCACAATCATAGTTGCCTAATGCCTCAGAGCCAATTTCTCCTCCAGAGCCAAGGGGAATGAAGCAGGCCAAAGTCTGAAGTGATATTTGGTATCTGGTTACAAGAGCACTTGGGCTCAGCTGTCAAGCAAATTCCTCAACAAGGCTTTTGCCAAGGAGATGCTTATATCGTCCCAAAATGATTAGTGGTGGAGGACTGCAGATTAAAGATGTCCGCTAGGGTGGCTATGATGAGATGCTGCTGTCTGATGGCTGCCATATGCTCCTGTAGCCTACGAAATGTGTTCATCCCCCAGCATCTGGGCACGTTTGTGAACTACAAGTGCCATCAGTTAGCTCTGCGTGATGGACACACGGGGCACAACGAAAGTAGAGGAAAAAGACCCTCCAGACGTACACGTTAGCTTTCAACTGGGGGAAAAACTTGTGGCCAAGGGTCGGAGGCCTCTGTTGAGTTCCAATATTTCAGTCGCTAAGTTTATACTTCTGCCCATTTAGTCAGTGACTCAATTGAAACAAGATCGCACGCTCTCAAAATTGGCACCCTTAGTTGCAGCTGTGCGGGACCTGGAACGATGCGCAGGTGAACGGTGTTGTTGTGTCCGTACACATAGACCTCGTGGTATCTTTCATTACTTAATCCCCCCTTTGACTTCCTACTCTTGTGTGAATTCTGGCTTGTCCATGTTCTTATGTCCCATCATGCCGTGTTTTGTTCTTCTACTGCCTGAACTATGGTTTAGGGACTTGAATACCTATAGTTGCAAGAGGTGGCATGCCGTTTGCTCCGTATCTCCAGATTATTAAATACAAAACCTAAGCTATGTGTGAGATCAGCTAAGTGGAGAGACACCAGGTTCTGCCTTACATATTCTTGTGTATTTTATACTTAATCTTTCAATTTCTTTGAATTCTGCTAAGGTCCCAGGTATTGACCCAGGAAGATCTTCTGCTGTCTTATTTGCATTTACCTGACAGCTGATATTTGAATTTCTTGATGGCTCCCCTCGTTCCCTGGTCATTCTGGCATGGACAATGGAGACAATCAAGGGCAACACTGTGGACTTGGTCAGCAATTTCCAGTATTCGCAATAATGGAGAAGGTTATTAACAGTTATAAATCTGTGGTATCTCCTTAGCAGATTCATGAGTCCAAACTGAATAGTAACCATACATAAGCAAGAATATTCAAGGTGTTTTCTATTTTAGGTCAGAAATTATATGCAATTATCCATTTCACTGTGGTATTGACTCCTCAAATTTTCAGCTCCATTTGGACTCACTGGACTAAACATTAGGAACTAGCTCAGAATTACTTCCCAAGAGTAAGTCATACATTTTTTATTTCCATGTGTGTCTTTTGTATATTTCTTATCTACAGATTAAGCCGCAGTGACTTTTTTTAAATATAACATAGGCTTGGATTTTTTTCTTACCTTGTCCCCTCCCCTCCATCATAATGTAATACCTTTTATTACAGACTTAATTGTTTCAAATTGTACTTGTTTCAAAAGGCAACAACTGTGTGTGATTATTATTTTAAAGGAACCAAAGAAAGCAGGCTTGTTTCCCTTACCTTTGTTTTCCCTGCACTTTATAGTAGGTCTTATAACATATTGCAATCTTGGTCGTCAGCCTATTTCAGGATTCTGATCACAAATATGATTCAGTAACCCTATGGTACAGATTCACTAGTAAGTTCATGGATAAATAAGAAATTTACACTACAGGGAGACACCTTTGCCTGGCAAGATCTTCATAGTCTTCCAAATTGAAAACTGTTTTGGCACATGGTCAGAAACAGAGTGTCCTTTCTATCAATCACTAGTTAACAGTTAACTTTCTCAAAATAAAAAAAAAAAAAAATAGTATTTCACATGCAAAATGTTGATGACATATGTCAGTTACCATGCATTTATAACACCATATATATGATGTGAAAGTAAGACTGCCTTTGTGACTTGAGGATGCTGCTTTACTATTGTCAGGTCAAAATTTTATGGAGAATTTAGGTTTTCTTTAAGCCCTTTATTTTGGAGTTGTATAAGGAAAGACCAGAGTGTGTCCTAAATTACCCAAGTGTCAACTCTTTGACATAATGGGTTACCTTGCACAACTGGGTTTGCTCTCTGGACCGATGCCTTCCCAGTGGCTTAAAAACCAGCGTTCTCTATTGCAAATCTTGTCTTCATCCATTAGCACAGCCAGATGAGCCAGATGTGAGTGGATCTCCTACCCATTAGGTATTGTAAGACCACAATATCGTTGGAGTTCGGGACAGAGTGTACAAAATGTGTTTCAATGTAACACGTTGCTAACCATGTAACTGCCAAATAGTCAAGATCTAAATATCCATGTAACAAATCAGAAAACGGGCAGACTGTCGCTATCCTTGGATTTGTCCGAGCATTTTCTTTGCCGTCAGTCAGTGCACCATCTCATTCCAGAAGGTTGAAATTATACATGTAGGGAATCGCTGAGCCCCCATATCGATGCTTTTGTATCGTCGGTCGTTAAGCTGTGTTAAAACGTCAGCTGATTGAGTGATGTACGCCCGACTTCTGCTGCTGTCTTCGGTGACTCCAAGAAAAAGCAAAACACTTCTTTAATGGCCTAGTCGAGCAGTCTTGGCAGACACTGTAGTATCCGTCGCAAACACCTGCTGTGTATGGCCTTCCTGCCTGGAGAAAGGAGAGCTCAGGGTGGACCGCCCGGAGGCGTCAGTGCCATTCACCTCCATGCTCACACCGTGTTTTGAGCAGCCTTAGTTATCTGGTCAAGCAAGGTAACGCAAAAGTCAGGTCAAGTCAGGTGAGTTGCCCTTTCTTTCACGTCTGTACCAGCCTGTAATGTAGAGGTAAGACTCTGAGGGTATTTGAATGTCAAGAAAGTCCCAAGTACCTCATCTTGTCTCACAGTTAGTCATGGTGGTGGTTGCCTATTATGTGTTCCCAAGACAACATAGTAACTCCTTTAAAATCAGATTTTTATGGCCTGTGAATGTTAAAATGGATGCAAAGTGCGTGCAACTTTTTAATTTAAAAAATATCTGAACATTTGTTTGTATTCATCATTTTTAATCATTGATATTAGCCATTATTGATAGGTATCTTTCTTTTCAAAAAGACATGAAGTTAATTTCCTTTTCTTGATGAGATGAATTTTTGAGTGATTTTTTTCGGTAAAAATCAAATATTTGGGGGTTGCTCGGGCCCCATTGACTACCTTTGTAAATTGGTTCAACGATGATTTTCAGTATGCCTGATCCTTGAAGTGCTGCTTTTCTGGATGAGAGGTCTGTTGTACGTAGGTCTGAGTCGTAAGTAAGGCCGTCAGTGAAGCGACTTTGAAAAAATGATAATTATCTGAAGAGTCTGATATTACTCTCATATTTATCATTACAGTTATTTCCACAGTGAGTATTGCAGCTCAGAACACATAGAATAATTGAGGAACATTAAATGAACCATTCTTTAGAATCCATTGAAATAATATGTAGGTATAAGACATCAACTTGGATAAGTTCTTGGTTGCTTCACCCAATCTCAGGCGAGACGTACACCATGTGGGGCCCCTGTTTGAGGCACACATTCCGACCTGGGTCCCCCAGATTCCTGACTTTCTTGTTCTCTGCGTAGCCAGTAAGATTTCAGTTGCAGTAAGTAATGTCACTGTAAACGGAAGTCTTCAGAGGCCACAGCAAAATCCAGGTGGGCATTAGCTCTCTACCTAGTAATTGCTTAAATGATGCAGTAAGTCTTTTTACTTCTGCAGGACGAGAGAGGCGGGTTCAAATGATGACGTTGATTTGAAACTCTAGAATGCAAGGCCATTTCATAAGATGATGAGCCCAATGGAGATAATGCATGTTCTATATCCGTAAATATACGTGATGGGTGAGAGATTTATAGGTTGCTTTTTATGGCTGAGATTTTTGTATTTCTTTTTCTTTATGAATGTTTCAGAGTCTTTTGAAAAGAGGACACTTTCATATATGTCATCATTTTGCCAACTTCAGTGTAATGAACAGGACCAGATCAGATCAGTCTTCTTTTACTTTCAGATCCATATTTTCATTAGGAATCACTTTGGTTAGAGCAGAGCTGTGAACATATCGCAGTGTTCATTCGCCCATCTCTCCCTAAAGCCAGCATCTGATGCAGCCGTGGTACACTTTCCAATCCTAAGGAAATTAACATGTCGCTTAGTTATTGTGAAAAGTCACTCATTTACACAATGCTTTTTGTTTTAGATGTCACCAAATGTCATCAGGTGACTTTAGCAAATGTCATTTGGTTTGACTCTCACTAGCCACCTGAGAAAAATTTTCTCTCTGGGCCACTGAGTTCCCCCCAGGAGACATTCAGCCAGATGTCTTAGGCGCGAACACAGTCAGCAGAAAGGCCACCCTTTGTGTTTGACATAGCTGTTTTCTTCTTAGCACTCGCTTACATAGTGGCTTTATTCATGCATCTACACCAACACCAGCCTACAAATGTCTTCAAAGCTTCAGATTGAATCCCCCAAGTCACCTAAAATTCAACAAGCCCCAAAGTGAACAGGTGTTTTTGGATTTATCAAGGTGTCTAAACATTATAAATTGATTTTCCTGATAACACCATACCGGAGAAAGTTCTGTGTCTACTGATATAATAAAACACACTAGCCTAATTTTGTAAGGTGAGAGATCTGCAGCTCTAATACTTCTTGATTTTCTAGTGTGATAAATGTGAGTTTCTCTTTAAAAACACAAAAGCTCCCAAGGAATCGTGGTCTTGGAAACAGGCTACATTTTCTTTGGTTAAATCATCTTGCCTACATTCGGGTGGATTTGTATCTAGGATGTTCTTGCCAAATTTTCATGTTTACGGCACCGTGAGAATAATTCAGACGTGGCTTCCCTCAGCTAGAAAGAAAGCTACTTTTTAAATTTTCATAATGAAGAAAACAGCTCATTAGCATGCTGTGTGTGAGCTGGCTGATTTCAGAAAATTCGCCATTTGGAATCCTAGAAACTCACGATAGGAAATGCTGTAGGAGAAGCACCATCTTTTCATCTTGAGGAGAGATGGATATAGAAGCCTGTGCCCCACAAAAGCAGGCACAGCTCTGCGAGACAAAGGCGCGGGCTCAGCACCGCCCCTTCTCCTGGTGCTCCCAGACTTCTCTGTGCTAAGAGACCTTGAAATGATTCCCAATCTATTTTTCGTACAATGAATGCTAAAAGAGCTAAATTATTCATTGCAAGTGAAAATATTTATTACCGTGTGTCAAGAAACTCTGCTTCCCTTTCTGGTGTTCCTAATAAGAACCCTGTGGTGTAAAACCAGGGGCCGAATCTACTAAATAATTACCCAGGTGAAGGCTGTACCTACCGTGTGTATTTTTAGGCTTTATATCGATAAATGTTTTTTAAAAAGTGTAGCAGGCTGTGGACTAAAAGTCCTTCATCCCCAAGCCAGGTTCAAATTCTCCTCTAAACAGGAAGGTGCAGTGTGGCTTGGAAGTGTGAAAGGACATAATTAACATCCCATCTGCAAAAAAATTGCTCACAGTGATAGATTTATGGAAAAGTAAAACTTGGAAAAAGCCAAGCGGGACCCTCAGAGAACAAGACGTCATAGCGTTCTGCTATAAATGTGGGTGTGGGAGGGATTGGGAGAGGACATTTTTACTGGGAATAGAATGTTAGGTGTTAGGGCGTACGACAAATTATTATTTTCATGAACGTTCCCTATTTGTGTATTAAAGCTAATACATCATATGGTATCTGTAGCAATTAGAATTCTTTAGAAGGGAATTAGTCTTCTTGGGCACAGGGAAATGAAAATAAATCTTTGATGTTTATAATTTCAAGGTGTCTTAAGCTCCGAAACATGTAATTACATTTTCAGGCTTTCTTTATCTTTTCCTTTTTTTTTTTTTTTTTTTTTTTTTTTTTTTTTTTTTTTTTTTTTTTTTTGGTTAGCTGTTAAGAACCTAAATAGAGATTGTTGGTGCCTTGCCCCACAAGATTCAGAAGATGTTCTGGGAAACCAGCAGTTGGAAATATAAATTGATATGTACCGTACAGGTTTAGCTTTTAGCATAATCTTATAATGATAGGCTTGGCTTCCAGAGCAGCTGGCCTGATACATTTCAACTGCAAAGCGTCCTGCGGACTTTACAAAGCTAAAGGAGCCCTGGAGACTTGAGGAACTAGAAAGAGAGAAGGGCAAGGTGTCACGAGGTGTGCTGACCACACGCCTCTTGGCCAGCCCCTACCTTGTGGCCACGTGAAGAGGAGGCCAGGGTCTCTTGCAAGCGCTCTAGGACCTTTGACAGTTTGCTACCTTAGGGTCTTTGCTGATGGACTGCCTGCTACGTATTGTATTCTTTCAAGAGGAATAATCCTTCACCACTTTAAGCTGAGTCTAACTGATGCAATTAGTGCAGATAAAGGACGGATGGCGCCACCCTATAATCCCACCCTCAGCTGGGCCCCAGACTGTGGTAAGGACAGTGACTGAGAAACTGTCTGTTTGGTGAACCCACTTGGGTTTGGAAGAGGACCGAGGGAGGAGAGGGCTCCTGTAGGGCACGTTTCTGTTCTGCCTTAAGGCCCGGAGTTTGAGAGGACTTTTGCTAAGACCTTTGCTGGCACCAGCACAGCGAACTGTCGAAGACCCAGGTGGGCTGGCTGGGCCCTGCGCAGAGCTGCTTTCGTGAATTGCCTTTCCGGTACATCTCACGAGTCTTCTTTCCTTTTTATGTTTCTTTCTAGAATTTTAAAATCAAGACACATTTCCCATTTCGCGAGGTGAGAGATTAATCCCGCTTCCTAAATCTGGAAAGGTGCTATTCAGAGTTCCTCTCATACAACGGGCCGAGGTGCCCAGCCGGTAGCCGAATGCCACTGCAGGAATCTTTTCCTCTCTCCACCTCTCCCCTCCTGCCTTTCCTTTCCTTATCGTGTCCTGTTCACCTGCTCTTTTTCCCTCTACTTTGCCTCTACCAGAGGTTTGCTAGTCGCTTCCAGGCCTCTCGTCAGCTCCATGCCTGAAACTTAAGAGGCAAATTAACAAAACACTATGTGGGCTGGAGGAGTAGGTCAGTGGTTAGGAGCACATGCGTGGCAATTGAGGGGCCCTGGGTTCGATTCCCCCACACCACATAGGCTGGTGCAGTGGCAGGTGACACTCCTTAGAAAAGAAACAAATGAATAGAAAATAAAGGCCCACACCCCTGGGCCTGGCTCAATGAAAAAACAGTATGTAGCTATGGAGTTTCAGAGCCGTCCGCCGTCACGTTTAGACCCTGTGCAGATCAGGTGTTCTGGGGCATGGGAAGGAGGTACGATGAGTGCGGCTTTATCATGAGGTGAGGAAGGAGTCTGCTGAACTTTGGGTGGGAAGGTAAGGTTTCTCGTGTTGTGGGGATTAGCTCGCAGGGAACTGAAAGTAGCAACCCAAAGCAATGAATTCTGGGAGTTCAGTCGTCTGTGAATCCTTGAGATCCTTTTCTTTTCGGCTTTGTTTTCTTGGTATTTTGCTTCCATTTATTCTTTTAAATCAAGAATATATTATTAAAGCTTCTGCTGTTGAAATTTTTATTTAATATCTTAGGTCCTAGGTTTATTTTTTAGGGATAAATGACGAAAGTGAAGCTAGAAAGGAAATAATATATCATGTATTTATATATTCCCTACTTGTAATCATGGTGAGGTAGTTAAAATCTGTAATGACATTAAAGCCAATACTGGGATACCTGCTTCTGAGCCAACAGCCTCCTTTTCTCTTTTATTTTATTTGATAATTTTTTACTTGCTTTTAAAAAATTAAAAAATAAATAAAGCCAATGCTTATTTCGGGTAGAGGCTCTCACTTTTAGCTGGAAAGTGGGTGGTTTGGAACAAGTGGACTTTTCTTGGCACCAGACTGTATGGTGTCAGCCCCTCAATCCATGAAATAGAATATTATTTATTTAAATGACCGTAGATTCACAGGAAGTTGCAAGAAGGATACAGGGAGACCCGTGAACCCTCCCCTCAGTCACACATACAGCTTGCTTCAACCGCTACCACAAGTGCCGTTGGCTGGGCCATTGCCACAGACCCCTGAAACTTACCCTCAGAGACCCCAGAGGCATCTATTCCAGCCTCCTCTGCTAGGGTAGGGTGGGATTTGCCCAGACCTAAGGGTTAGAAACCTGGTAGAACTCTTAGTGGGTTCTCAGATTAGTCGGTCCTATTCTAAACAAGTTTCAGATATATGCATTATGTATTTGAGATTTGAAGCAAACAGAAGGCTTGTAGTAGTTCACTGGCTTACTTGATGACAGTTCTGGATTTTCAATAATCTGATATTCTCAGTCTCTTGCTATATGCAAATGAGTTAAAGGAACATAACCGTCATGGGAGCGTTGGGTTAGTATTTTCAGACAAAGGCTGTGTGTTCTGGAGGTAACCGAGCTGTCTGCTAACAACTTCTCATAGATGCAGAGGGAGGAGGAGGCGGTGAGTCGCATCCGTAAAGAAGCCTGGAGACTTGGCAACCAGCTACGTAATTAACATCTCTACTCCCCAAATTGAATACTGCCTCTCTCCCATTCACACCCAGACACTGCAGATATTTTGAGAAACATTTTCCCTTCCAGTTTGCCCTTAATGCTCACTGTAGTCTAATTACTACTTACGTAGAGAGGTGAGATTTGGGTGAAGTTGAGAAGTAGCAGGTCATGTGTGTGATTTACCCGCTGACTTGTTCCGTAACTGCCCTGGAGGCACCGTGGGATGGGGGGATGATTCTGGTTATTCTAAACAGAGCAAAATTTGCTTGGGAAGAATGTGGGAGCAAAGGGTGCTCCACCTTTTCAACATCAAAGGAACTAAAAATATTGTAAAAATATCCATTAACTGATTTGCCCCATTTCCACAGAAATTTTAGAGACTCCCCCTCCTCAAAATAAAACTGATCTCTGCTAGTTTAAGATACATGAGACCTCAGTGCAGGTCCTCGTTAGAGCTTTCAACTGCTGATCACCGCGCTTTCTGGGTGGTTTTCCCCTTTGGAGGCACTCGACAGTTTGCATAGCTAATTACCGTCTTTTCATTGTTCAGTTCCCCTAGTGATGTAGTCTTTTTAGGATGGCGGGCCAGAGGGGACCACCCCTGCAGTTTTAAAAGTTCACCAATGAGACCTTTGGGCAAGGAGGGGTGCCGTGATTACGTGTGTATGTTTGTGTGCAGGAGCAGGCGAGAGAATGGGTCAATGTTAAAGCCGCAAAGTGAATTTATAAATAACTGTCAGAGCCTGGAGGCCAAGACTGCTTTGTGAAGGGTTTTGTCAGTAATCACGTGCAGGGGATAGTGGAGCCCCCCGTGGTCTCTTTTTCTGTGTAGCTGTCTGTGCCGTGGCAGATCATTCACAGCACACATTTTTGCTAGGAAAACCAAAGACTGTACTCCCTCAGAAATAGGGCTTTCTCATTAGCTACCACATAACTTTTAAAAATTTATCAATTTAAGTTGCACAGTGCCAATCTGAGATAGAAGAGGCCTTGTCATATAAGGAATTCGTGAATAGTTACCTCCTGTGCCAAAAAACAGCGTTAAAACTTCCCAAGTTTAATGCTCTCTATACTCAGTTTACTGGCAGGGGGAGACGAATTTATCAAGGTGCGTGGCCACCATTCAGGCTTTAGCATATAGAAGCAGTCATTCAGCCACAGCGGCTCCCGTGAGTTCAAGTAATGCCTTTGCCTGTCCTCACAGGGCTGGTGTGGAGAGCGCTTTTTTGGAGGGGGAAGGAGATTCAGTGATTAGAACTGCATCCTTTCACTTTCTTTCCTGCACTGGAAGATGAGACCCCTTACAGAGGTCCTCCACAAGCCACTGGACTGAAAATCTGCCCTAGCACACCTGTCCTGATTAATTACCACTCTCCTGGAGGGGTATGTCAGTTTTGAGAGAGGGAGTTCACACGAAATTCAGTGGAAACATTACAGCTACTTCATGGTGGGTGTGCATCGACAAGGTTGAAGATGATTACTGTGGGGTGTGTGTGTACGCCTCCTGTTGGAGCAGCCACGCTGGGGGGAGTGGCCACTGTAGACCAGATAACAAATGACTGCCTCTTTACATTTGCATAAATAAATAAATGGTGTCAGGTGGTCTCTGGTTGCTATGAGTGACAGAGACGGTTATTTCCAAACCTTTCGAGACACAACGGCAAACACTGTGTGCGGGGTGATTGACCCTTTGTACGGTGAGCCAGGCTGGTTCAGCTAGGATGCTGGCGAGCTAGGATGGAACGGGTAGGTACGCTTGCAAACTGTTGCCATGGCAACACCCGTAAAATTTCCAAGGTCTGTCTCCCTCGAGTTTGCACCTGCAGTTCGCTTATTGTGAAACAAAAACCAGGCTTCCCAGCGCGCAGAGGCTTTGGAGTGGTGGGGAGTGTGTTCTGAAAGAAAGTGGAGTTGAAAAGTCGAAAAGAAAAATAGAACACTTGAGGGAAAAGATCACATTTGCATTTTTCCGTGCCGTATCTGGCCCCATCGCAATATTCTCTGCGGGGTAAATGTAGGTCTTCCGCCTGTCCTGTTTTTCTGGATAGAGGGGTTTGCCCACGTAAGCTGAGAGGCATGTCACCCACTGGCATGCTGGGTGGCTTGTAAAGTACCTGCCAGGGCAGCTGCCAGGCAGTAAGCGGTGCCTATCATGTTCTAGAAAGAGGCTTAATATGGCGTTCGTTGTGATTTTCTCATTGTTACAGCGGCACTGCAGAGGTGGGTACCGAGTCCCTCGCATGTTATACATGAGAGTTTCAGTAAGTCATCCGCATCCTCACAACGCCAGGGTAGAGCCCCTGTATATCCCGCGGTGTGGGTAACTCCGGTGACCAAGCCCAGGACCACTGGGAAGCAGCATGCTAAGGTCCCATGAATGGAACTCGGACTTGTCAGTGCACGAGGCAGACAATGGGGCTGGCCAAGCCGGAAGAGCTCCCGTGGACAGCACCGCACCTTCTACCCATGGTGCTCCGGGCAGTCGCCAAGCCTGCCTCTGGACCCTGCACGGCTGCCGTGAGCCTTGCAAGCCAGCGTTCCCCAGACCTCTGAGGACAGGGAGGGCTCCGAGGCCGCAGGGCGCCCACATTGTCGGCTACGTCGCTTCATGGCCGTTTCCTTTCCTTCCCTGCAAATCCAGTGGAAAGCAGGCACAGGCGTGTGACTCCACCTTGGAAGCCGGAAATGGAGATAGTGGGATGTAGCTTCCCATCAGACCCCTTGGGCTTGGGCTTAGTGAGACAGGAACAGCGGCCTATCAGGGAAGGGTCAGAGTGACCTTGCTGCCGGCAGAGACCCCTAGGAAATAGCGCCCTCTCACGGGGAGCTTTGCACTGGGGGAAGCACAGAGCTTCGTGGGCTGCGAGCCGGGGGCCTCGCTGGCTGCTGTGAAGCACCTGAGCCCGCCTGCCGGGGAGCCCTAACCCGACACTCAGTCCCGTATGGCCCGTGTGACCTTTCTCAACCCCAGGAACCTTCACTGTCTGAATTTCCGGTTCCAGAAAGGTGTGTAGGAGCAGCCCGGGAGGGAAGGGCATCTCCAAGGATGAGAGAGGGTTGGCATAAACGAGAAATAAAGGAGCAGTTTGTGGAGGGCGTGGATGGGGCACAGGTGCCGTGAGAGCCGAGGCCTGGAGTCTGAGCCCACTCGTGCTGAACAGCTGATACCGAGCCAGCACAGGAGGCTGGCTGCTGAGCCTCCCCTGCAAAGGCTGCCCGGCCGGCTGGCAAGGCTCTCGCATGGCGAGTGGCTCACCCCCCAGGGGCAGGTCTGTTTCGTGTCCTCGGCCAGGAAGCATCCCCTCTGAATGAGAACAGGAGCCCCGGGTGGGCAGGGATGGTGGCAGAGGGCCGAGGGGACGGGAGGGACACGTCCAGATGGCAGAGGCAGGGCATCCACTGTGAGCAAGCGTGCCTGATCAGGTTGGACAGATGGTGAGCGCAGGACTGGGGCGAGAACCGTCACGCAGGAGGGTGCGGCTGGTGCTTAGTTGTTGCTTGTGATCTGCACTTACCACAGCTCTTTGGAAAGCCAAAGGGTGTGTGCGGAAAACCTCAACAAAAGACGGTTAGACAAAGGCCCAAGCAGGTGAAACGCCTGAATGTCTGTGAGGACAGTTCGAGCACGGAGGCCGGCCGGCGAGGCAGAGGCATCAAGGTGGGCTCAGTAGTGATGCGCCCAGGCCGGAGAAGCCGGCAGTTGCTGAGTCGCCAGCCCCAACCCGCACCCCGCTACGCGCATCCTTCAGCTGGTCCCGAGGGGGCTACGCCCCCGGGCTGCAGCCAGGAGTGGTGCTGGCGACCACCGCGGTCCAGCGCTTGTCAAAGGTCTGGGCTGAATCTTCAGTAGAACAGGGCGGCATGGACGAAGCCGCGACACGGAAGGAGAGCTTTGGGAAAGCCGCGAATTAGTCTTCCTCGTGTTTTCATCCTTTCCCAGGCATGAAGCTAGAAACCATAGAAGGAGGAAGCTGTCCACTGTGTGGAGAACTAGGAGGGCAGGGTCCTCTCGTAGGTCGCCCATGGGCAGGGCAGTCCTGTGCCAGGCCCGTCTGGCCCACGCCTGATCTCACAGCTTAGTGTTTTCAGGGAATTGGGAGAGCGCAAAGAGTCCCCCCATTTTTTATTTTGATTTTGAGACAGGGTCTCACTGAGTCACTGAGTTGCCCAGGCTGAGCTCAAACTTGAATCCTCCTGTCTCAGCTTCCCAGAAGGTTGGGATGACAGGCCCGTGCCAAGGGCCCAGCTGATGAATTCTTGATAAATGTTTAAGGGGATGATTATTTGGTTATTTCATATAGCTAGAAAGAAGCTCTGTGTATTTTCAATATATTGATAAGGTTCAGATGCTTTTGGAGTTCCTTTTAAAAGTGCTGTCATATCAAACATAAATATGTAACTTAGTCTGCTTATAGAGTGTTTAAGTACAGAAATACGAATTTGTCAGGAAATTGTACTTTTTGCGAAGGGAATGTCTGCGCCTAAAGATCCAGGGAGTCCAAGGCCAGGAATAAACTTTCCTTTCCACGTTGCCATGAGAACGAAGTCGGGACGCATGCGAAGCCATTCCTTTTGAGTGCCAGCTGTGTCTCCATAATAATTTCTTACAAACATCATCCCTGCGCTGCTCCCATGTGAGACAGGACACCTTGCAGCCCAAATGGCTTCGTGTTCCTAATCTCTTGCAGGATATTTGGGGATAATGTCAGCCTCACACAGGACGAAATCAAAAGAAGAAATTCTAGACAAGAACCTAGAAATCTAGATTGAACTGTTAGGTCCCCCCCACCCCTTACTGCCTATTCCCCGCACAGAACTCAGCGGTTTTCAGCTCCCCACACACACCGTCATATGCATTCAAAGAAAGCTCTTGGCTAGGCCACTGCAGTGGAGTCCCTCAGCAGTAGAATCATAGAAAGAACACACGCAGGAACAGTGACTCCCCAGGAGCTAACGTCATGGACCCTGAAACAGTGGGACTCATAGGAAAGGACATAAAAAACCAGATGGCTTAGGCTGACAGTCAGTTCAAACAAGACATTCTTGTAAGAAATGCAAGTAGTTATGTACCTAAAGAGGAATTTACTAGACAAGGAATGGTGCTAATGAACGCAGAGTTGACTGGGTTTATGGAAGACACAAAGAAAAGGCTGGCTGAGGTGAATGAGGCAGTGTAAGCTGTGAGGGAACTTTTCTTAGAGAAGGGGAAATCGGAAACGAAATCTAGCTGAAGTTCAGGAGACAGAGCTATTCACCTGAAAGCAGCAGAAAGCCAGCTTCAGTGTCGTGAGGACAGAATTTGGGACTTTGGAGGCAAGGTCTCAAATTTTCTAGGAAGAAATCTGGGAAACTTGCTCAGGGTCACACAGCTAGTAAGTGACAGGGCTGGGTATGTGTGTCTTCTCTCACACATACACTCCCCCTGTAACCAGAATGGGTCACTGGGAACCTTTGGGGGGTCACACACCAGCGGTTCCCTTTTCCTAGACCAAGGCAGAGAGATGTGGTCCCTAAGTTAACCCACTTTCATCAGAACAAATGACTTTTCTTTAAAAATTGCCTCTGAGAACTAGTAAAAGCTGCCAATCTCCACCCCTTATACCTTATTCATGAACTTACATGGTGAGATTGAAAAATACAGTAAATATGTAAGCTAAAAATGTATTATACTAAAAGACACATGTGGCCCTCAGAACGCCTCCCTCTTGGTTACGATACACTTCTCCCACTGTTGTGACCTCCTCCAGGTGGAGTCCTAGAAGCCCCTGAGGTATGCTGTCCTGGCTGCCTCTGTGTTCTGAATTCATTCATGATGTTGACTTTTCATCGTCTGTTGGTCCTTGTGGAGGAGCCAGAAGTAGCCAGCATCATAACCAGGGAATAAAGTAGATGAGGACCCGCTGTCA
Organism: Ctenodactylus gundi; assembly: GCA_004027205.1. Classification (NCBI taxonomy): domain Eukaryota; kingdom Metazoa; phylum Chordata; class Mammalia; order Rodentia; family Ctenodactylidae; genus Ctenodactylus; species Ctenodactylus gundi. The sequence continues at coordinate 36,617 of PVKB01005152.1, read as the reverse complement.
TGATTTCCAAGGCTGCCTTTCTGGTAGGTGGGAGGTACCAGCCACGTTTATCTTGACCCTGTCTTTTGAAGACACTCATGGGAGAGGACTTCTAGGACTACTTCAGAAAGTGGAAAAAGATGGTAGGATAAGTCTGTGAGAAGCAAAGTGGACTATTTTAAGGCAGTTTGATAACAATGTGCCATTAATTACCTGTAACAATTTTTAAAAATTTAAACATTGACTGTGTATTTCTATTATCTCTTGTCTGGCAAAGTACCCTAATAGAATATAGGCAGCTTAGTCATTTAAACTGGAGACCTGTCAACGGAAGCCACCTGCCTGGGCTCGTGATACCTCCAAGTATATCAGCAAGTACAGACAGGTTAACAGAGCAAAACAGACTGTCTCTTATGTGACAAAACTTCTTCTCAAAGAAATATTTCCAGATATCTTAGACTGGTGGAGCTATACATTAATAAGAAAGACAACCAAAAAAGGGTATGGAATTCCACACCCAGTTTTATACGTAGGCCCAGATGTAGTCACATGTGGGTTAAGGCTCTTCCTGACGTGTGAGATGGCCTTTCTTCCTGCAGTGGCTACTCTGGGAGGGGAGTTGGGTCGCTGCAAGTGAGGTGGGAAGGGACCAAAAATAAATAAATAAATAAGCAAGCAAGCAAAGGCAAAAATAAAAGAAGATAAATGTAGACGCCATTTGTCAGTTGTGAAGAACGAAAGTGGTAGAGTCCCATCCTTCAGCAAAGTTCCCGTGATGAATATGCGTGCTTCTTGCTTTTCAGATCGACCCGTTTTCCGGTCAGCTGGTGGGCCAACATCAGAGCTCACAGACCAGCTCTGATCCTGCCCTTGACTTCTTTTAGTACTTTAAATTTTCAAGGTACATTTATTTTCTCTACTATGATAAAGCACTTAGTCACGTTGAACTTCCTTTCCTTACTGACTCCTGTATATTTTCTTTATTATCCTGGCGGGAGTTCTTTCGGGTTCCTTGGTGGGCATTTGTTTCTTATGCTAGGTACTACACCAGGCCTTGGGACTGCCACCTAGGGTGTGTAGAATCACTCATCAAATTTCAGCAAATGTGAAAGATTGATGAACTAATTCCTAAACGGATGGAGGCCACCTTCAAACTGCAAAGAAACCAATTGCGTGCCCCACCGCACGTCAGTGAATGTTCGGGAAATTAAACCTTCCCTTCTTCCTGGGTAACTCCTCGTTAGTCAGTAGCGCCCCACAGATGACGAAGCGTGGGTGAATGAAGGAACTGGGTGAATGGACGTGCGGGGCGATCCGTGGAAATGCGTTTTGGAGCACGTTTGGGCTCAGCGCGTATCTCTGACGCTGACTTCGGCCAGCCTTTGTCTTAGTGCCATTTATTTCAGAAAGAAGTAAAACTTGCATCCTGTGGTTGCATTCTACAAGAAAACATTAGAAAGACATAGTTACTGCAATGAAAGTGCCGCCTGAGACGGCTGCGGTAGGATTTGGGGGTGATGGGGAGAGTAGGACGATGTTATTAGGGGAAACAGGAACCCTGGAATGGTAGTCAGCACTTCTTTCTCAGTCTCAACAATGTCGGCTCTACCTTCCTGCTCTGGGGAAGGACCAGAATGGACCTCGGCGCTCTGGACCTCCCCCACCCCCAACCTTTGTTGTCTCTTCTGGTGGAAGATAGTGTGTGTCACTTCCTTCTGTGTCTCTGCCACACATTTCCAGCCACGGGATATAGTTTGGAAACTGGGCATGAAGCTTCATTTTCATTTCTAGAGATGTTACGAGGCAGCTAAGAAGATTCTTTGAGAAAGTATGATTTCTGCCACAATTTTTCTCTCTCTGAGGAGTTGTACTCCTAGAAAATAACCTATGCTTTCTCATTCTTCTTGTTTTGAAATGAAATGAACTGTCAGAAATGAGAAATTGAGACAAACACACTTCGTCCAAAGACATTTGTGGTGAGCATCAAACATACCCATCAACCCTAGCCCATGGAAGTACGGGAAAGATCATTGGGAAAGTCCGACACCTGCACACTTGTAAGGAACTAAGAAAACGTTACTACTCACCGTCTTGCATGCAAGACCAGCACCTGGGACACACAGCGCGGCAATGCTGTGTTAGAAATGCAGATCCCGCAGCTGCCATGAGGAGAACCGGGATGTGTGGACCACACGGAGCGGCCAGTCGGCCTGCCTCCGACGCTCTCTGTCGCCATCCCTCCTCCCCCACGTGTCCTCCTCTACCTCCGCTCATTAACAGGAGTGCTAATCTGTCATTCCCTGTTTCTCTTTCCATTTAAACTCTATGGACAGGCTAGGGCATGAGTTAGCGGTAAACTCTGGATCCAGAGATACATGCATTGTCACACGTGACGAGCAGAGCTCACCTGTCCCCCATCTGTGCGCTCAGCTCTACAGGCGGCCGGGCCTGCAGAAGAGGGCTGTGAGGCCCAGCTGGCCCAGCCCGTCCTGGAGGTTGCCTGTGAGACTCACAGGCACGCCCTCAGTAAGCAGTGCCGCGGTGAATTCAACCTCGGATTGCTGATTGCGTGCAGGCACATGGCTTTGCCAGTGAAGAGAAGGAACCCAGGCGAAGCAGCATCGATGTGTGGGGCCAGGTGAGGAGAGGCGGACAGGCCTTTGTCAGCCACGGGAACCAGTGGGCATCAGGATCGGAAAATGACATGGATTCAGTCAAGTGGGTTTCTGGAGCCACTCCCCAAAACTGCCCTTTCTACTAACATACAGGGAGCAAAAATAATTTCTTATTGGTTGTAATAATAGCCAAAAACTGCATGTCTGGTATTTTCAAACGATCTGAAATGTTTAAAGCCATGTTAAAGTTTATTCCCACAGCATCCCTGTGAGATGGAGAACTTATTATGCCTCCCACATGCAAATGATCACATTCTCAGGTCTTCACGTGCAGTATAGACATACCCACCCATACACACACAGATACGTACTGTTTAGAATGAAGACATTGGTCCAAAAGTATGCATATTGCTTCTAACAGCCAGACTGAGACCTGAACTGTGAGCAAGTATCTGTGTTCCATTATGGAGCCACATAGCAGGGACTGAATTACATCCCAGACACGGGTTAGTGGTCCACAGTGCACACCACAGGAAGGTAGCCGTCAGCAGAGAAGCCTGGAGTTCCGGGTCAGCTAGAGCAGTTCATCAGTGGATCAGAAAGGAGGGAGTAGAGTCTGTGGTATTAATTTAGCCACCAGCCTATAATCTTTGATACTCAAGGAAATTAAACTGCAGGAAAAGCTTAGTTAATTTATTTTTCCTTCCATCTCCCAGAACTTCGTTGCGCATTTATATGCAGGGGCTGCAAGCCTGGCATTTAAGGTCCTTAAAAAGAATTTAAGACAGAAGTAAATGAAGAGCAATCTGGGTTTATTCATTAAAATAATCTTTATGTCAAAATATGAATTTTTATGATTGGCTGTAAAGTTTGAGTCCTTGCATTAATTTGTCTTGCCTTGGTGTCCCTGAGGGCAAGTGCTGGCATACTACACAGGGCCGTAATAAACAATAGCACATGATGAACAGGGTTATGTCTGTATCTCCTTCAACACGTGCTTTCCCTCCTCATTCTGGCTGTTTCTCGTTGAAGCTGTAACGCTCTTCCTCCCTTTGCCCCCTTCTCACTTGTGTTGAGTTTATTGTGCCGTATGTCTTTGTAAACCGCATCCAATCCTTTAGAGAACAAGGCAGTTTGGGGTGGATGGATGGGCAGGTGGGTACAGGATGGCTGGATGGACCAAAGACTGTGGAGTAACAGGGAATCGCCGTTCCCTGGAGGTCCGGATAATCTCACCCTTTTGGCATTCCTTAGCAATATAACTGTTGTTTTAAGCACCATGTAACTTTCCAGGTTCCGTTTCCTGGTTGATGTCTGAAAAGTCAGAGCTTGGACCACTGACCATTAAGGTGCAGCTCAAGCGAGAGAGGACCCTTGAGTGGCATGCTGCAGTCCTGGTGTGTTCATGACGACAGCGAGAGGCTGGAGTTTGGAGTTAGGCTCCTTGAAACCGTCCATCTTTGGCAAATGACAGTCATAAAGTCTACGCGGCTCTCATGACCAGGAAGGGTTTTCAGTCCAACCTGTGGAACTAAGCGGTGCGTTCGGTCACGGCACTTGGGCTGAAGATGTATATTGACACAGCTAGAAGCCTGGATCTGCATTTGCAGTCACCTGTCAGTATTTAATCTGGAAAGAGTCAAACTCGTGTCAAAGGTGCTGTATTCAGAATCAAGCACTTAAGCACAGGTGGTCGCCCTCAGGTCTCAGGCTGACCCGCCCTCTTCCAGTTTCAGTGCTGCTCCACCAGTAGATTATTCTGATGCCTTCTTAGGGATTTAAACTTCACTTTGACTAGTTCTGTTAGCTGATCCTTGTATGCTGCCTTAGCTAAAAATGGAAATGCAGTGGGAGCTTAGAGGTCATCCGAAGTTTAAAGAAGTAAGACACATGCTGTCGCTGTCTTCTTTAAAAACAAATTTAGTTTCAAGTTTCTTGACACCAGATTTCTTGCTGGCAGCTTCACCAGTTTGCATAAATTAGTTAAAACAATGTTTTTTGTTTTTTTGACTAGGCAGGAATCCAGCCTTGTTCCTTCTCCTGTCATTTCCTAAAATTTCATTCCTGCGCAACCTATCTCCACATTTCTGTTTCCCTTTGAGTTTTGCCCTCTAGGAAAACCAGGATCAAATATACATAAAAATGAACATTAGATTGAGTAAGACGTGATCTTGGCCTGCTCAAGCCCACGTTAACTGTTCTGAAGCCACTGCATACATTTTAAGCAGCTGAGAAAATTTTGAGAAAAATTGAATGGCTTTCAAGCCTTTCTTACGCCCAAGCAGACCGCTGATTCATGGCCCTTTTCTGTAATAGGCTTGGGTATCAATTGGGAAAGAACATTAAAGGAATGTAAGAGCTGGCTGATTTCGGGCATATTTAAGCTTTGCCCAAAATATCCACAAGTGCTAACGTCCGCACATTCAAACTGGGTAAACGAGTGTACAGGTGGGCATGGTTTTTTTTTTTTTTTTTAAGTGTAACACTCATAACACCTGCATTGTGGGTCAGGATGCTGCTGGTAAGTGTCGAATGAAGTTACAGATAGGGAGCATGGTTGAGTTTCAAGGTAAATAAACTTTAATGTTATTTGAGTTAAGAAATCACTTGTTCATTGGCTTTAGAACAAAGATAGGACAGTAAGTTATTTGAGACAAGAACCACAACTTATACCTTAAAAATACAGTGAGCATAGTTTTTTGTTTTTGTTTTTGTTTGTTTTTTAAGATAGGGTCTCGCTCTGCAGTTCAGGTTAGTCCTGATATCACTGTGCAGCCCAGGCTGTCTCTCATATCATGGCAGTCCTTCTGCCTCAGCCTCTTGAGTCAGTGCTGGGACCCCCGGCATGCACCACCATGCCCGGTTAGCATGTAGTGCTGGGAGATCGAACCTGGGATCTCACACTTGGAAGGCAAGAGCTCTAACCACTGCACCACGTCTCCAGCCCCTGAGCATTTTTATACCCACCAGAAAATATGATGCATAAATGGAATACTTTGTATTGTTGACTAATTGGTTCATTCTGCCTTTGTTGCTCATGGTGTGGAAGTAAAAAATCCATCTTTCATATAGTGGATCTCAGCCTATTATTTTTCTTTGTATTAAATAGTGTTTTGAGACTGATGTCTTTATGTGGTGTCCGCTATTCAGGAAAAGTATCAGCAAAGAATTAAAAGCAGATGAAAACTACCATAAGATCTGCACAGTGTCTGCGCTACTCTTGTTCCTTTAACAGGATTAATGAAACTTACCATATTGATATATTTCTCTGTTGTTGTTATTTCATATTATTGTCTTGGTAGAGATTGTGACTCGCCGCTGCCTCCTAGAAGTGCTTCATACACAAGCTTATCAGTACACCAGGTTGGACTTTGTCTGGGGAATTCATGACCCGCATTCTGAATCCTCTGTCTGCAAGGAAACTCCCCTGATGTTGAATGTCATTTCTGCATAAACAGATTCAGTCATGAGAGCCAGAGGCAGCAGCCGTTTTCCCTCCAGTGCGGCGTCAGGTACAGAAGAGTATCGGCAAGGACCAGTGCCCATCCGTTAACCAAACATGCCGGGCTCCTTCCTGCTGGCAGTGTGCCAACCCATCAGGCTGCGTGTCAGCCATAACCCTGAATGATTAGGCTAAGTATGTAGGCGAGCACCCACGCTTGAGCCCAGGGTGCGTGCGTGTGTGTGTGTGTGTGTGTGTGGCCAGAGAGACTACGTAGAAAGAAAAAGAGTTTCCTGTGAGATTTCAGAATAAGCCAAGGATGTGTCTTCCTCCGATTTGCTTCTGACATTTTCCCTGGGACACATCGCTCTTTGGCACAGCTGTTTGTCATGAGGAGTAAAGTCTCAGGGCGCTGCTCCTCCTGGGGCAGGGGAGGCAGAATGGAACACCCTAGGTTTGCCATCCTCTCGTCTTTAAAAAAAAAAATTTTAACCATGTGGATAGACAGTCAGCCTGTGTTCTAAAAAGTGACGGCAGGTGTCTGTCCAGCCTCCACTACGGATGATGGGAGAGAAAGAAAAGTCTCCCTCTGAGAATACGAACAGAAACCCACCGGCGTCTCTCCGTGCTGACCTGTCCCGTGGCTCCTCCCTAGCACCCTAACACTAAGTGACTTGGCCTGAGTTCTTCAACCCGTGCTGAACATCCTTCCCCTCCCCCACCCTGAGGATGTGTCCTGTTCAGAGCATGCGGTGCTTGTGGGTAGGGCGTGGTGTAGATGACTTTGGTACTTCGTTTCTTCAGTTCTAGAGGGACAGCGCATGCATAGCGCTGAGCACGGTGGCCAGCGGCGGATGCTGGCTCTCCATGGCCTGCACCGGCCACTCTGAGGCAGGGAGAGCGACGTGGCCCTCTGACCTGCGAGGGCTTAAGTGCCCGATTAGAGGCACTTACTTAAATGGACTGTCACCTACAGCTAGCGGTTTTGCTTCATCACTCTCCCGTCCCTTCCAACAGGCTATCCCTTTTCTGGAAAAGGTTATAAACATCAGGGGGAAACACACCGAAGAATAGAACTGATTAATGTGACATATTTGGGGTTTATTTTTTCTTTTCCTCCTACTTCTCTCTCAGTAGTGATTCTGAGAGGGACAGCCCCAAACAGAGCGAATTAAATTTAAATTACACCGCTTTCACTGGAAAATGGTCCCATTAATCCCACCTCCAAAACGAAAGCTGCTTTTCTTTTCCTCACGCCTGAGCCATTGCCTGAGTTTCTGTACCATAAAGACTTCTGCCAGGGCCTCTATTGATTTGAGATCTTTTATTCACAAGGCGGTCGCAGGTTTTTAATTTCTAAAGGAAAAATATAAAAGTCAAGAGTTTGTATTTGTTATCCCGCGGAAAGCACGTTAAAAACTCAGCTATTGTTTGACAAAAGGGTGATATGTGTGGAGCGAGTTTTTCCTGCAGTAGGAGTGCGGGAGGAGGAGCCACGGCTGGCGTCTTCGTGATTTGGATATTGTGTTTCATGAAGGACCGGGACCCTTCTGGCATCTTCGGTTGGCTGTGTAACTATTCAAAGGAAAAGAGATTCAAAAACAGAATTTGACTTTTGTTCCCTGCATGATTTAGCCTGCATGGCACACTGTTCAGTGAGCTACGCATTTGTAGCCTATGAATTTGTGGGTTTTTAAATAATGCTTCAGTTTTTTTCCTTTGAAATTCTGCTTTATTATTTGCAAGTTGTAATTTGAACAATATGGAGCGTGGAGGAGGCAGCAGTGACTTTGTTTTAAGAAGGGGCTTTGTTTATTCAGGTCTGTTGTTCACCTGCCTCACAGTTTCAGCCTGAGTGGTACACACAGGACCTGCGGAGCTCCTGTATGCTGACGTACACGCCAACAGGAGCCCGAGTTAGGAATGATTCCTGTGTGCAACCTTCAAGTTAAAATCTAAGATTATGTTACTTAAAAATAATGCAGGACTGGAGGTAGAGCTCAGTGATGGATGGCTTGCCTAGCGTGTGTAAAGCCCTGGGTTCACTTTCCAGCTCTGTGGAAAATAGAAGTAAATACACTGGAAAATGACTGAACTCAAACGGCAGTACCTCCACGAAATATCAAAGACAGAGCTGGCCGTAGCAGAATGTTTTGTTGGGATTTTCAGTGCGCACCTGTTCTGGACACTTCTGGTGTTCCAACGGAATCCACACAGCAGGCCAGCCTGCACTGCTGTGTTGCTCTCGGGTGTGGAAAATGAAGCCTAGAAACGTTCAGCTGCCCAGCAGGGCTTCCTGCCTCTATCACCACGGGCACCTTAGCGTACGGGCACTCCGGTGCTGGCAGAGCTGCGGCACGGGTCACTTGCCCACAGGCGTCCACAATCTCGGCGGGCCGGATGCCGGTTGCAGCAGACCAGCCTGCTGGCCCCCTTGTGACAAGGGAAGCTTTCTGTAGGCGTGACCACATGGGCCCCAGGGGCGGAGGGGTGCCCACCACAAGGCACAGATTTGCATCGTACTCCTGCTATTCGAGAACATTGAAACAACATCTTATAGATTCCATCAATTAAAAATTTCTTAGGAAAGGTGAAAAAAACTCTTGTAACATATTGAATCAATCAATGTGATTGTAATGAATCTGAAAGACTTTGAGAATAAAAGTAGCTTTCCACTAGAAGAAATTAGCCTTAGGGAGGAGGGGAAAGCCTGATTGTCTCAAGGGCCCTGGAAGACCTGTAACCGGAGCACTTACGGTGATGACAGTTTAAGACGTGAGTCCCGAAACTCTGAGAAGCGGTAGGAGCAGAGTACCGCAAGCCCTTCTCAAAATGCCGATTACAGTTGTGCTTATGGCCAGCTCCTGTGCGGCACAGAAGCTCTGAACAAATCCTACATTCTCAACTGAAGCCCCTTGCTGGAAGGACCCGCGAGCCCACCGCCTGTCATGAAACTGCATCCCCCCTTAGCTCCATTTTCAAAATGCCCTAAATTTCTTAAAGTCTGCTTATTTCTTCCTTATCTCAGACACTGCTCGGTGCCCCTTGAATGAAAGGGAGTCATACCGTGTTTCTGCTTCTTCTTTGCATAGGATCTATGTTATCTTAGTTTTTTTAGTTCCTTTTTTTGGCAGTCTTGTTACGTAGCCCAGGCTGATCCTGACCTCACTACATAGCCCAGGCTGGCCTTGACCACACGGCAATCCTCCTGCCTCCGCCTCCAGAGTGCCAGGATTATAGACGTGTGACACCACACCCAGCATACGTGCTCCCAGGGAATTGAACCCAGGGCCTTGTGCCTGCCAGGCAAGGGTTCTAAGGGGTGAGCTACGTCCCCAGCCTCCATTACTGCCACTACGTCAGCACCGCAGTTCTGAAACCCACGCCTGTCCCCAGACGTTGCGACGTCGAGATATGGAAGGGAAGGCACGACCGATATGAAAAGCGCCTTAGCAGGTGGCATTTGCGTCTCCTTCCACACCAGCGAAAGGTCTACCGCGTCATCTCTTGGTCTGTGTTTCCTCCTCATGACAAGCTGCATTTCAGAGATTTATCAGACTGCCCGGAGGTGAATGTAAAAGGTTACGGCGGTAGCCCAGTGCTAGTACTGCGTAAAGCCCAGCGAGGCGTCCGCTGTCGGTCCGCGGGGCTGTCATAAATCCCAGATCGTCCGTTCCCGCCAGGCTGTCAGAACACCTGGGTGCTGCTGTGGGCAGCTTCTGTCCACCGCTGAGTGGACGGGGACGCTGGGAATTGGCCACCACTCCGTCTGTGTCGCCGGGAAAATTGGGTGGAGTCAAGCATTTGCAAATAGGAAGTCATTCTGAGGGTGATAGGCCGAATTTGCAGACCTAAGGTCTGTGTTTGGGGTGGGCGAGCCCCCCCCCCGACGCTGTGTATCACACGTCCATGACATGAAGATGGGAGGGACCCTCAGGACCCTCGGAACTAACCTGGCACCTGTGATTCTTTTTTTTGCAGACCACAGATGACATCCTCGTGGCCTCCGCAGAGTGTCCCAGCGACGACGAGGACATTGACCCCTGTGAGCCGAGCTCAGGTGGGTTAGGTTAGTCGACTTTTTTTTCTTACTCCCTGGCTTTCCCCTAGGTGGCGGTTGCATGTTGCCGTCCTCAGAAGGCCGTGTGCCCGTGCGTAGAAGGAGGTCTGCCCCGCCGCACACACGGGCACACGGGCACGGGGAGCTGAGGCTCCTGGCACTGGCCGTCTGTGTATTTTCCCACATTCTTCTGAAATATTGAAAAAAAACTGAAGTCCATCAAAAATAGATGTTTTAGAAAAACACTGGAGGACAGCCCCTGGCGGCTGCCTGCCTGGACACTTTCCATTAACCCACAACATAATTTTCATATATAATGGTATAATGGGCTTTTCCTGGGGTCACTTTTATTAAAACTGTGAGGCTAAAAACGATGCGGTACACCATGGAAAATTTTCCGACCTTTCTCCTGATAAAACACTGCACCGAGCACTGTGCCAGCAAATTATCCTAAGTGACCTATTCCTGAATTTCAGAAGGGAGATGCTGATGGTGTCAGTAGGAACGTACATAGCAGGAAGGGTCCTTGGCAGGTTGGAGAGGAAGGGTTCCAGGCTTGCCACGTCTGTCTGTCCATCAGATCCTAGTTGGCTTCCTTTTGCCAGCTAATGCACATTTTTTGGAGGGTAATCCACCCTGAAAGCCTTTTATGGGGTGCCCACCCTGGCAGACACGGTGTAGGTCCTCACTAATCACACCCTTGCTAATTTCCCCATGGCCTGAATCTCTCCTGTGCTGCGTGAGTACAGGATGTCATTCTCCTTACACAGAATGCTTACCTTAACCACATAGTAAATCCAGTGTGAGGACTCTAATTGCACTTAAAATTGTCACTTTTTTCTCTTTTCTTGAGCTAAATGGGCCAATTACTCCAGCTGTGGCTTACAGGGCTCATTAACCACCCCTGGAAGCCAGTCCACTGCCTCTGCCTTTCTCTGAGGACCGTGGATCTAGGAACAGGATGGTGGGGTGAGAAAGAAGTGACGAGAGAGGAAGGGGGGAGAGAGAGAGAGAGAGAAAGAGAGAGAGAGAGAGAGAGAATACTTTTCTCCTTCTTTTCCTGATTCACCTGATTTTGGTCTGCTGTGTTACATGCCCTGACACAGTGTTACAGTGTCATTGGAGTCCAGACTTCATAGGGTACTTTTGTAATTTGGGGGTTTCTGTAAGCTCGCATTAGTGTGAGTTTTCTGCAATACTTGGGTGATTCTATTTTGTGGTGAACACCCTGTGACCCAGCTGCCTTCTGTTAAAATGATTGAATTGGTAATTGCCTCATTTCTGCACCTAATTGGTAACAAGTTTGCCAAGAATAGTGATGTCAGATCACTTCACCTGTGCCCCTCGAGTGCTTATAAAAACCCTTGGTGGAGGCTGTTAGTTGCTGTTCCCTGAGGACTCTCTTAGTCTGGGGCAGCCCGGCCATGGGTCGCAATAACATCCTGGCCGCAAGCCTTGCTCTTCCTTTGCTCCTTGATTTCTACTTTGCTTTCCTTGATTTCTACCTATAAAGAAGTGACACCTACCCGAATCCTCTATGGCCCCATCTCTTTGCCAAAGTCATCACCATTTCCGAGAATCCTGCTGACTTAGTTCTTCCTAGTTTGTTGATAGGGGGCTTTCTTTCCTCCACAAGTAGGTGACCCCACAAAAGAGGGGTTCTGGTGTGCTCTTCTTGTGTGAGCTTACATTCTGTTGCACTGTACCGGAATCTGTGGCCGACACACAAGACCCACAGCTCCCGTCTCCGCCCACAACGGCTGGGGCACGCTCACGCGAAGCCACGGTTGATGTCTTCACTCCTTCAGTTTCTGCCTCCTTGTCCTCCAGCTTTCACTGCATTGACCCTCTTCAAGCCGACTCTCGACTCCTCTACCTGGTCTGTGACCTGGTGGGTCAGGGTTGGGCTTTCCGTCTAGGTTGCCTTTTGTAAGTGAAACCTTTCCCTATCTTATTTTTTCTACTCTCCAGCCGCCAATGGTTTCTTTTTCCCCATTCTGTTCTTTAATGCCTCATACACTATTTTTTCTTGAGGGGAGAGGGGCTTAGTAGAATTGGTCCTGTTTTTGTGACAGCTTTCAACAAAATTCTTATACATTCTCCCACTTTCTGTTATTTAGGAATAGGCTTTTTGCAAATCCTACTTAAATCTGGATGCAGTTGCCTCTAGGTATAATGGGCTTTTCCTGGGGTGACTTTTATTAAAGGTCTGTGCTCATGAGTATGCTAGTTTTCTCCAATCTCTTCGCGGCTTGCTCTTTTTCTGGAATGCAGATAGGAAAACTATGTTGGCAGTGATTACAAGCACTTGCATTATCAGACTTTGGATGTGTCCTGATGAAAATCATTTCTGATATCAACAGGTTAAATCTGGGGTACCGGCTTTTTAGAACAGCAATATATTGAGTTAAATGTTCAGAAATTCACACACCTGCTATCTCTGTTTGCTGTTGAAACTAGGGGAAACAGGTCTCTCTACAGAAATGCACAGCTACTTTCATAAATGTATTGTCTAAATATCTGTGAGCCTTCACTCTCCCTGACCACATACATATGAAGGTTTTTCTAATCTCTCCCCATACCAGTCTGTCCTCTTTAAAAAATAGCCTTTTCTCTGCAAATGGACCACATTCATTATTTAAATGCTTTCCTCTGCTGTTAATGGAACAAGAGAAAAACCTAGCATCTTCTTAAGCACAGGTAAATTAAACCTGTTATCAAGTGCTTGATGAATCTGAATTTTCACGTGGTTCTACTCAGGACTTTTAAGGGTCAGGCAACTTGTGTCCTTAATCATCAGTGTCATCACTGACCAGGTGTCATTGAGTCCTGGTGATTGTTCACTGCTGGGATGACCCGGAAGCAAACACAAAGTCATTATGCTCAGAGCTCTTCTCAAACGAGATCTTCTCATTGTACCTTAGATGCCGTCTTTGTTTTGTTTTCCGCCCGGGCTTCTCACCATTGACATTAAAACATTACCTACTTTTTAGAGGTATTGCAAGGATGAAAATCAATATCTCTAAGGTATTTGTCGCTGTCTGGCACAAAGTCAAGCATAAACGGCAGCTTTTGTGCTCTCCAATTCAGTTCCGTGAAAATAACACTCCTGCTATTTCTTCCCCTTACACAATGTGGTTACTTTTCCTGGGTGGGAATGGGTGGGCAGCTGAGAAAAGCGCTCATAGAAGTGTTGACCGACCCTAGATCAAGGCGGCACTGGGAGGGACCCCAGGGAATTTCATTGTCCCTGACTCCGTGGGGGTGGAACCTTGCACTGGTTCAGCGTCTTCGAATGGGGAAGAGCACAGGGCCACTCCGGAGCGTGGCCTGATCCCAGCTCTGGGTGGACAGGTAGAAACCTGAAGCCACCCTTGGTCACTAGGCTGCCAGTCACCGTTGTCCTGGAGTGCCTCCATTAGCCTAAATACATGTTCTATCAAAACCCATTTCTTCTCTTCTCTTCTTCTTGCTCAGCCAAGCTGGAATGAGTAAATATGGGAACAGGCTGGAGACCAGTAGAACCTGCCCATCCCAAGTGTGTCCTGTTAGGGCTGGTTGTCTTATATAAATGCATGCGTTTTTCCAAGATTCCTTTTTTCACCTACATGTAAATTTTTTATAAAACAAGGGTCTTTGAAACTTTACCCTTTGAGGTCCATTTATTAAATTGACGCCTTGGCAACACTGCAAAACCAATGAAGCTCCTTCTCAAAGATCCTGTGACAGTTTAGAAAAGGTGATTTTTAAGTTGATATTTGAGACCTTCCATGAAAACAGTGATGTCCTTGATCTGGGAGCTTTCTGACAAATAACTCCCAATTTATCATTTGTTGCAAAAAAGCACAAGTCCCACTTCTGGTTTCCTCAGGTCCCTATTTAGGAAAAATGATTTCATCTGAGATTCACAGCTGAGAACGATGTGTCAATTTTCTTTCTGTTTGGGAGAGGGAAGGAGGAACGAGTAATAAGATAGTGGCCCGCTTTCTAAACAATGAACCCTTTGTGAGAGTAAGAGGAAAGCTCAGGTGAATCGTAAGATGGGAGGGGTTGTCCATTCCTTGGGCGCCATGTCTGCGTTGGCCCCAGGAGGGGAGGTGGCCAGTACAGCTACACGGAGGACAGCTGCCTTGATATCACTTGTCCTGCAATGGCAGGGGCTCAGATTCTGCGTGTAACAAGAGAATGGCGACCACTCAGATTTAGTGAGGAGTCAGCCCGTGCCGCCACTGCCCCTAGCCCTTTCCAAAAGTTGGCTCCCGAATTTCACAGCGCTGGGCCACACCTAGCCAAGGAGACTGGGAGGGCCGGTGTGAGTTGGTGTGCGATCGGGGTGCTGGTGAGCTCTCCGCGTTAGAAGAGCAGAGCTTTTAGTTCTTGGAGTGCACAGGGTTCTTCCTCTAAAATCTGGGTGCCTCAGAAACCGAGGATTAATTTTTTAAGATGTTCATTTAAATAATTCCATGGCCTAAATCTAAAGTGGATGGCAAAAGGTCCTTTACATGTATTACTGTTCATTAGGGTAAATTTGCTGCAATTACCATGCCATTTTGAGTGGCTTTTCAGTGTTCTATTTTAAGAAAAGATCAAAGGATTTCCTTTGAATTGATCTCATTAACCACATTAGGAATAAAGACATGTGTATCGAGCAAGGTGCATCTTTTCATTAAATAGTAATCTCAATCATCAAAAGGAATGCACTGCTTATTAGATCATGTTGTTGGAGCCTGATTGGAAGATAATTTTTCCTGACTTGTAAATTTGGGATATTTATAATGTGTTTATTCAAAAGTGGGTTTAATTAGCCCGTAATAGCCAATACGTTGCTATTGAAATGGAGGATTCTGAGCCACAGCCAGAAAACAACAATAATGAGTTCCATTTTCGGGAGTGTCAGGGCATCTTCAAAGCACCAAGCTAGCATCAGCCAGTGTCAGCGGGGACAGCCAGCCCGGCACTCAGGGTGGAGGCTGGACCTGGGAATCCTGGGCAGGGGCTGGCTTTTAGGGTACAGCGTCATGCTGCCCTGGGAACAAGTCATTTTTGTTCTGTATAAATTTAACTCTCCAGAACACTGAAATAAAAATAAACAGACTTCAATCATGTTACCACAGGACAAAGTGCAAAGGTTTTTGGAATGCAACAATTTTGAATCTTCGGTGATTTCTGGACTTTTTTTATGGTATCATGGAAAGGAGGAATCATCCTTTCTCGTTGTGTTTATATAGCCTGTTGCTCGCTTGTTACTCAAATGTTCCTTCATTTTTTTTTAAGATTTTGCTTTCTGATTTTCTCAGTGAGGCAAGGGCACTCAACTGTCCTAGGCCCATCTCATGCACACACAACCCAGCAGGCCTAGCGGCCCTCATTCTTTGGATTCAGGAATCTCCAAAGGACTTTAGGTGTCTGTGCACCGAGCCGAGACTTGGCCTGCACACAGGCCCACCGGGTCTCAGCTCTTTCCCAAACTTCTTGGCCTCAAGAAGAACTTGCCTATTCCCGGGGTTTTGTTAGAAGCAGTTCTGAGTCCCTCTCGACTTTTTAAAATCTTTTTTACTTTTTTTCCTAGAAGCTAGACTTCTCGCCTGCGAGGCAAACGTGCCAACCTGAGCTGCCTTCTCAGCCTTTATCGTTCTTAGGTGTTCTCTGCTTTTCCAGAAATGGTGATGTTAGGATAAAAATTATATTGAAACAGGCCAGGCGAGGAAGTTGCACTCAACACCATCCCCGTAAGAGACGGAGTTTCAAACACTAGGACTCAGTTTCAAACACTTAGAGTCGGGAGTAGACACATCTGGGACCAGCTGTGTTTGCTAAGAGGCTTCTCCCAAAGGAAAGATGAAGTGCCCTCGCCCTTCTCCTGTCTTCAAGTCCAGTCGTTCAGGTAGGGGCCAGGAGCCCAGGACCAGGCGGTTTTCTGTTGGCTCCAGGACAGAGGATATCTGTCTCTCAGGTCTTTAATTCCTGGAGTCTTGGGTGAGGAAATCCAGTGGGAGGCTTTAAAAACTCTTAGCATATCAAAGGAAGGAACAGAGAAAGATTTTAGAATTCCGAATACCGAATACCGCAGGGAAGGAGGGGCTGGAGGCCTGGAGTCCCAGGTCTGGCCCAGGGTCAAGCCCAGTTCCAGTACCTGGTAACTCATCCTCCTCCTTTACCCAGTGCGTTCCTATTAGGATTGCAGCAGCGAATAAAATAACAAAGAAGGTGGGTTTTGTTTATTTTCCAAAAACAACAATTTTTATTTCCTTGAACTATTTTAAGGGGGAGCCCTTTCCTGGCTTTTGTTAGGAAAATTATATAGTATCTTTGATGCTCAGTTTCCTCGTCAGCAAAATGGGTGGAAAGAATATTGATATTATTAGATTAATAAGAGAGAGAGAAATGGAGAGAGAGAGAGAGAGAGAAGGTGAGAGAGAGAGACAGAGAGAGAGAGAGAGAGAGAGAGAGAGAGAGAGAGAGAGAGAGAACACGCACACACCGGGCTTCGCCCAGTGGCTGTCAGGAACAGGACTGTCACTTCCAACACCAGCGCTGGCCAGCAGGTGGACGCTTTATCTACTGTGTAGCAAGGCACCTCCCGGGCCATACAGATTTGGTCTGAGGAAAAAATAAAGTAAAATAAATAAACATACAGGAGCAAGCACATTCCTTTCTTCTGCAGGGGGATGGGCTGTATTAAAACATCCTAGCTAGCGTGTGATTGTCCGCTTAGGCCAGTAAGCCCGAAGGCGAGTGTGCTGGGCGAGGGGGCGCCCACCGAGAAGCCTGTGAAGGCGCCGGCAGGGAGCACAGAGCCCTCCCGCGGGACCCGAAGCGCCTAAGGAGATGTGTAAGCAGCCCCCGGGTGTCACACCTGACAGCATGGACACCCTGTTGCATGTCACTCTGTGTTAGGAAATGCTAAGATGCCACGGACCCCGCGCAGAAGGGCGACACGTGTGCTCGCGAGCCTGCGAGCAGAGGATGGCATGTGATTTCCACGCGCTGACACATTCAGCAGCCTCAAAAGGAGAAATGGCGTGTCCCGCAGGGAAAGGGGGCAGAGCTGTCTCTCCTGCAAACCCTGAGCCCAGGAAGCAGGCAGGCGTGCGCCCCGTAGCCTGTGTCACGTGCCTGTCATGGTAATGGAATCGGCTGCCTGGGGAGTCTCCTGAGCACCTGGCTCCACTTCCTGCGGGAGGCTGACTGAGGGGAACCCTCCTGAGGCCCCACACCCAGCCGGGCATCTCCTCGTCGGCCCCTGGCACCGAGGGGGCAGCACAGGCCACATCTAGCTTAGCCGGCAGTCACATCGCAGCCTCACGGATGTGTCCTGACGTCCGTCACCAGACCTAGCCCCCAGCAGTCGTGGGGGAGCAGCGGGGAACCATCCACTCCAGTCCCTGCTCCTTGCGCCCTGGGCGGAGGATCCAGCTAAGACACCTGGGCAGCCAGGCACAACGCAGGTGGCATGTGTTGTAACGTAGATCTGTGGAGCGACCTTTGAGGGAGAAAGCCGGAGGTGCCCATAATGCCCCTGTGCAAGTGCAGGCTGGGCGTGTCTTTATGCACATGGTGTTCCTGCGGCCCGGGGATCCACGCAGTTAGCTCTGCTTGGCACAGACACCGTATTGCGGATCTTTCTTTTCCTCGGGGTCCCTCTGGGATGGCCAAATCTCAACACTGACCTCCTTGTTCTTCCAGGAAGGGTCGGTGTTCCCTCAGCATTAGTCTCGCTCTGTAGCCCAGGCTGGTTATGAGCGCACAGCAATCCTCCGGCCTCAGCCTCCTGAGTGCTGGGGTTACAGGTGTGCGCCACTACATCGGTCTTAGGGGAATCAGACGTAGGGCCTGACGATTGCTAGGCAAGTGCTCTAACCACTACGTTAGTCTTCCAGCCCCTATTCGTTTGTTTATTTGTTTTTCTATAGCCCTAGGGATCAAATTCAAGGCCTATATCCCTAGCCCTCTTTTTCTTTATTTTATTTTTATTTGGATTGCTTTTGAGACAGGGTTCTGCCAAGTTACTAAACCACCCAGGCTGGGCTTGAACTTGCAGTCCTCCTGCCTCAGCCCCCCAGAGTGCTGAACGACAGGCCTGCATCCCTGGGCCCGACATGGGAGGATCTTTAAAGAGTTCCCCCTTGCAGATTTCATTGACTGTCGGCCCCGGAAGCTGGGTCCCTGCTTTGGAAACACTAAGCCAGGGAGACAGCTCTCGGAAGGTGCTCAGGGCCGAAGCCTTAAATGCTACTGTGCTCTGTGGAGCGGCTTTGGGCCTGAGAGTAATGAATGATTATAAACATTTTACATATTGAAGTCTGTTTTGGCCAGCTCCACCACCTGTGCCTCAGATCTGCTAATACCTAACTACCTGCCCGGCATACCCACCCACAGACTGTTTTTAAAAGCCTGGTACAGGTAATAAAAATGAGAGGAATCTTTGATTAATTTTTCAGGTTAAAAATCTGATGTGTTCAAGACAGCTGAACACGCAGAGCCTGTAATTAGTTTAAAAATGAGAGGAGGGAAAGGCGAAAGAAAAGTCTGAATGTTGCCACATCCTACAGACACTCCAAAATCTCAGGTTCTGTTGTGTAAACTTGGTGAGTCGGGGTTTCTGAGTTCAAATTCAAGTTCAGCCACCTGCTGTGTGATCAGAGGCTGGGAATCAAACCCCCTCGGAGTGGCCGACATTTTCCATCGACAGAATGACAGAACAATGTTCACCATTCTCGCTACTGTTCGTATGATGACAAGGAGAGGGTGGCTGGCGGCGCTCAGCAACGTCCACCCTGTGGAAACTCTGACGATGTGAATTTGCCTTTGTTATTAGCAGTAGTAAATGAAAGAGTGGATGGTATAACAGGAGGAGGCTAGTCAACACCCCCAACCAAGAAGGGAAGTTGCAGTGACTGGCAGTGTAGCATCTAGAAGGGCCTTCAAAGCATCTCTAAATCCTCTCGGCGGGAGCCGTCCTCAGCACCTTCTGATGCTCAGAGTCAGGGGTGGTTAGGGACAGTGGGCAGCAGGAGAAGAGGACGGGACACGCCCGTCCACACAGACTCAGCCCACAAGGCTGTCTTGTCTTCCCCAACTCACTCGGGCTTGGCGGGCTCCCCTGGGAGGGGAAGCTGTCTTCTGTAACCTTTGCTCTTACATTTCGACCTGAAAAGAATCGAATCTGTTTCCAGCTGAAGAAAATTGAGAGAGCAGTTGCTTGGTGACAGGCATGTAAAGGTGATCACCTGATGTGAATAGACCCAGGTGTAAGTCAGGAGGCTGCACCCTGCCCCACCACCCACAAAGTGTCAGGCACCTGCAGGCGTTGGGCTGGCGCCTGGCGGGGAGAGGTGCTTCTGGAACCCAGCACGCAGGTGGGCAGGAGGCAGTCTCCACGGGACTTGACCCCGGGTGTGCCGTGGAATCCAGAGCAGGGAAGGAGGGAAGGAGAAAGAACCAACTTCGTGGTCTTGCAAGGCAACTCTAAAACCTAATCAAAAGAATGATTACTTCCAAAATCATAAGCCGTGTCGTCAGCCATTACCGAAAAATGGGCTTAGATGATTGATTTCATGAAACCTAGAAAACATAAACTACCGTAATAAAATTTTGAAAGAGGGAGAAATTTAATACACTCCAGCCATAGGAGCCGGAGAGCGGTGCTCCATTAAAGATAGAATAGTGCACAACAGAAATAAACTCCGAGCCAGGCCTGGTGGCGCAGGCCTGTCACCCAGCACTCGGGGAGGCTGAGGCAGGAGGGTGGAAAGGTTGAGCCCAGCCTGGACAACTGAGTGACTTAGCAAGATCCAATGTCAGAATCAAAAGTAAAGGTGGGCAAGGGGTCTGCCTCAGCACTGAGAGAAAGAGGGAGAGGGAAAAGGGGAGAGAGATGGAGAGACAGAGGGAAAGAGAGAGAGGCGTTCCATGCACACCTCACTGAATGGCCAGAAACGACATAGAAATGGCCAGTTTTGCCACCTGAATTCAGGGGGTTTCTATTCACAAGGAGAAAGTCCTTCGCTACAACCCTGCCCCAAGAGACTGTCTTAGGCGATCACTGCCTCCACTGTCTTAGCCATGGCCTCCTGGGTGTGTCACACAACTATCCGATGGCTGGAATGGCTGTGGGCTCGGTACGCTTTGTGTAAAAACCACGGGACACCATCACAAAGATCATCGTCCTTCTCAAAGCACACATGTACTTAGTGTCATCTGGAATGACCAGGAAAGGCTAATATTTTAAGGGTCACCATCCTGGTTCTGATGTTTGCAGAGGATGATGAATTGCCAGCCGTCACTCGCAAGCTGGGTGCCTGGCGGCCTGACCCACTGTTACGTCTTCCATTGTGCACTGTTTTTATAAGGGCCTGTGGGAGCAAAGTCCCGCAGCAGGGGACGGGGAGACGCAGGAGGGCAGGTAGACCACCACTGCAGCGGCAGGGCAGAGCCAGACAGCCGCTGAGAAAACGTGCCTGACGGGCTCAGTGTTTCCACGCTCCGCAAAGGGGTAATGGGAAGTAACTGTGGACCATCAGTCGTCAGTGTAGATGCACAGAATTATGAAGCTCTAATACCACAGGAGGACTTGTGTTTGGGTTTTAGCGGTGTGCTTAGGAATCCTAAAGAACCCAGCCTCTTCCTGACTCAGTTTCCTGTCCTACAAAGATAGGATCAGACCTACATCGCAGAGCTATGACAAATGTCAGGTAAATTAAATCATGTGTGTTTGGCTCACGCCACAGAGCCTTGCATTTGATAGTAAGTAAAAACAAGAAGTTTTTAAATTAGTAAAAGCAGATAATGTTAACCAGTAGAATAAGAAAAGAAATGTAGGTGTTACAGTAAGAAGTCATTCTGGCGTGAGGATCAGCTGGCACATCAGGAGTGTTAGAACTGTCTAGTAAGAGCCAATCCGCGAGACGCTGGGGAGGAAGTTGAGAGTTCTGCTTATGCAACATTGTTTAATTTCATCCTGAGGTATTATAGATCTTTTCATGGCGATCTTCAGAAGCCTAGACTTACCTCTATGTTCATAACAAAAAAGGGACAACTTTCTCATCAGAAGTTTTCCTGCTCTCACACACATTCACACCCTATAACCACACGGTTGATTTTCTCATGGCTTTTCCCAGGACTCCTGACTCGCAGCCTCGAGGCATCCTTGGAGCAAGACCCCTGCTTTTGTAAAAGATAGATTCTTCCAGGTTTCCATATGTCAAAATGTAAACTGTCTCCTAAGAAATGTGATCTCCCAGTCTGTATATTTCTGTTAGTGAGTTTCCAGGAAGGGAAACTCTTTTGCTATGAAGAAAACCGAGTTGAGTAGAAATCAGTAATAATGAGTATCTCCTACATTTCAATATCCAGCTCTCCATGCATTTCCTGAAATGTAATACATTTTGATGAAAAACACATCCAGACTCTCCGGGCTCCCGGCTTTGAAACTGATTTCCTCGGTTATTACCCACGTGACTTTTCTTCTGCTTGACAATTATGGAAAGTTTGGTCTGACTGATGAAGCCCTACTTGACTCCTGCAGCAACAGGACTGAAAAATACCCCAGAAATTTCTGGGATTGCTCCTCCGAATTGATGATGGGCGTTCAAAGTGAGCTATCAACCCTCTGTAGCCCTGTGGATGTCACGTGATGCTCACGCAAATGACTCACCCACATCAATCAGATGCTGACTTGGTTTACTTTAAGTAGCAGGGACTCCAGTCACTGAGGCCAGCAGCACAGCCCTTGAAAACACTGGAAATGAGACATTGCATTTGTACATGTTGACCCCAGCAGAAGCAAGGTCCAGCTTAGTGACATAAATAGTGTGTTTACCCCTTCTATGGAAGAGGTTAGGGAGGCTGGGGGCCAGGGAAGTGGCGAGGTAGTATATTTGATAAAGAAGTATCCAACACTAACGCCAGTGCTACCCCCAACTGCTTAACACCCTCACCCAAACAGTGACACCGAAGGTCTCTGGGGGGTCTTATTGTCATGTTGGTGACATTGACCCTCACCCCAACCCATCCCTAAACACTTATCAGTTCAACAAAAATCCTTTCCTTTAACCAGAAAACACACATCTTTCAGCTAGCATGTTCCATTGTCATTA
This sequence comes from Ctenodactylus gundi, assembly GCA_004027205.1. Classification (NCBI taxonomy): domain Eukaryota; kingdom Metazoa; phylum Chordata; class Mammalia; order Rodentia; family Ctenodactylidae; genus Ctenodactylus; species Ctenodactylus gundi. The sequence continues at coordinate 14,423 of PVKB01005152.1, read as the reverse complement.
GAGATGGAAAGGTAGAGAAATTGGTGAGAAGGAGAAATTAGTGTCACAGAAAACTGTCAAAGGGCTTATAATATAGACTGAAAAAGAGGGGAGAAATCAAATAGAAGTGTAACATTGCAATAAGATTTCATTGTAGTATAGAACCCCAAGTAAAATGGGTGGAATAAGGTGATGAGAGTTTATTTTTGACTGAAGTTTTGTAGATTCTACCGGACTACTTCCTAAAAACATCTGGAAATGTTAAGTTCTCTGCAGGGCTCACTTCCCCTCTTGCTCGCAAGCATAAACCCATATATGATATGGGGTTTATTTCTCATTTGCCCATGCTTCTAGTGGATGACGTGGGTGTTTTCCCACATCAATCCAGGTTCTTTGAATTGTTGAGGGGTTTACTATTGTCATAAGCACTACCAATATTTTCTCTCCTCCTTTCTCATTTGAGTCTCAGTTTGATGGTATTCGTTATGGAGTCAGGTGCCCTGATCTTGCTGTTGGCGACCTCATTCTGTACTATGCGGTTCGCCTGACGTCTGCCTCCGTTTCTTCCCAGTCTCTCTCTAAACTCCCTGTGCTGCAGCCCCTTCGGGCCAGCTCTTCCTGTCCACAAGGTCCCTCCTCGTGCGGGGCTCCTTCGCATGAGTAGATTCTTCTACCCGCTTTCCCTGACTGCTTTCTACTGATTTTCTGGGTCTCGCCCATGATTCCCAAAGGGCTATGGGGCTCCCAGGTCTTGCTGCTTTCCTCCATCCCACATCCCCTGGCCTTGCACTCACTTGTGTTTCTGGGTCCTGGGTCATGGGTGTCAAGTGTGCTGTTTGTTGGCTACACCCTCCTGTCCTCAGGACACTGTAGAACACTTGTGTTTGTTAACAAAGAGGGAAAGAGTCGTGGAGAAAATTTCGTAAACAGTGGAGCATTGAAGCTTAGACTTGAGGGGTAAATGCTAGAAGAAAGGTCCCGTGAACAAGGCACGGGGGTTGAGCACATTGGAGTACGTGTGGGGGCATGAGGGCAGCAGCTGGGTTGTGGCTGTGACTTGCTTTGAATGGAGTGTCAGAGAGGCCATGAGTGCAGGAGGTACGCTGGTGTTTCCGTCAATACCATGATATTCTCAAGGGTTCTTCCAAAACCCGAGGACTGTGAGTGCCATGGGAGAGTTCTGGGAAAGGTGCTGATGACTCTGCTATGGACACACCCCTGACAACACGATGCTGTAGGTGCTGTGATCCCATGACTTCCCCCAGAGATAAGAGAGGATGCGCGTGTGTCCCTGTGTCTCCGTTGTGAGTCTCGCCACAGCCACACTGGCGCAGCTGTCCCTGGCCTGTGCTTTTCCACCTGAGCTGAGTGGGGACACACAGCCTGTTGACATAGGCTGTCTGTCATGCAGGCACACAGGAGTGCTCCTGTGCCATTCTGGAAAAGATAGCGAGCCTCTGAGTACCAGAATGGTGGCTCCAGATTTCCCTTCCAGCATCTGGGTTGGTGGCTTTGAAAACTTGCCGAGGAAAATGTCAGGCCCAGCTGCCAAGCAGGTGGCAAAGGGTTACCAATATCCACGTGCTTTCTGAAGCTCCGGTTCACCCGGGAAGCGCTAAGCCGTGGCAGGCGTGACCTGCAGGCCTGCAGGAGTGCACCTCAGGATGCACAGGGCAGGAAGGGAGGAAGAGGGATTCGAAACACTCACTCCCCATCCACCCTTCTCATATAATCACAGCAGTGTCAGTTGGCACAGGCCACGTGTACCATGGCGTCCTGCTCCCCCGCAGACAGCATTTAAATATGCCCTCTCACGAACGACTGCATCGGCGTTGCTTACTGTGGTCTGTGGTGTATTCAAGCTCAAAAATGGGAAAAATAATAACGTCTGGTGGTTCTGGAGATGGGAGGGAACACGCCCGTCTCAATTCACAAACTCCCCAGGAGCCCACGGTTCCAATTTTCTTTTCACAGTATTAATGAAACTGGGTGTTGGGAAAGTCAAATCTTCACCTAGAAATCCAAAACCATTTTTCAAGGCTTTTCCAGAATTATAATAACTTCCACACTTATTAAGACACAGTATAGAATTCTGGTCTAATGAGATAATTTTAGGAAACTTTTCCCTCTATTGCAGAGACAGACGTAGGAACAAGATTTTTTAAGTTGGATCAGTGATAAAACCCAAACCCCTGGTCAAGGACACTCAGAGATGATTCAGTAATGCATCATTAAAGAAAAAAGAATCATTGTAAGACAATATATCCGACAATTCCAGTTAGCAAAATGACATAGGCAGAGAGTCAGAGGGTGAGGTGGCTCTGTATGTGCCACTCCTGACCTGAAACACCAACTCACAGTCTTTTTTTTTTAACTTCCTTACCATTGGTTTGTTTTGCGTTCATAAGACTGGTAAAATTTTGTTTTACAACCTTTTTTTTTTTTGTTAAAGCTCAGAGAGTGGCATTTGGGATCCACCGGTGAAGCAACAGGGTCGCGGTGGATGACAGTCCTACTACACATTTGTAGCCTGCGCTGGAGAAATATAGCCAGCCTGGAGAACTGCCAGAGAACCAGTCTGTCCCTGTGAGCTAGCTTTGGAAGCCACAGAAATGTAATAAGATTACAGTGGAGGAACAGCTCAACCAAGTATACAAAATAGTCTCATAAAAGTGACAGTTGGAGTGACAGAAAGAGCATCTGGTGGCATGTTAACGGCCTCGGCAGATTCACCATTGGGAGTGAATGTGAGGTCCCCTCCCTCCAAACCTGCATTCTCTGTCACCGCCATCGGGGCTTCGAGCACCATTTCTCACCGTTTCATATCAACATTTGATTATTATGTTTCCAGTCTCAGAAAGGATAACCACGAATCTCAAATGCCTTTCAAAGTGAGGCCTTCTGGGACACGCTCAAGACGCTGCCTTTCAAAACACACATTTTGGGCCACCACTCGTGGCACCCCTAGCAAGGTCCAGGGAGCTTTGTGCTTCCTGTTGTGTCTACCAAGATGTAAGTACATGAGATCAGGTGTGACTGTGGCAGGCTAGGTGTGACCGCATCAGGCACTGGCACCCAGAGGCTCTGAGGCAAAGCTGACGGCTTATTGCCCCACTCATGCCAGCTGCACCACACATGGCTTTCATATTAGCAAACAAATATCATCTCTTCGGATAAAGCATCCAATTTTACCAGCAAACAAAGTTAGGCAGTAATCACACTCATATTAAAAACAGAGACTAACTGGGCCCAGTGAGGAAAGCCTGTAATCCCAGCCCTCTAGGAGGCGGAGGAAGGCGGATCATAAATTCAAGCCCAGCTTGGGAAATTTCGCAAGACCTTTCTTAGAATGAATGAATGAATTGGGCTTGGGAATGTACCTCAGTGCTAAGGTCCAGGGCTCCATCAGGAGAGAGAAGAGGAAAGGGCAAAGGAGTTGGAGGGAGAGTAGAGAGTACGGCCAGGAATGTGAGAGGACAGAGTGGCCCCGGGTACCTCCGAACCGGACCTAACTTCTTTGTGTGTGAGGACATGGTGTCCTCAAAGCTTCAGTCACAAGGACTGTCCGAGGTCACTCACATCACCCTGTCGTGGTAGACTTTGGTCTCAGCGAACCTTAAGAACAAGTTGAAAATGTAAAGGTAATTTTTATATTTTTTGTGCACAGCACCAATTGCATTTATATTTATTTTTATATCACAAAGCAGTGGATCATGAATTTTGCATTTCCCATGATGAGTAGTCCGATAAAAATAAATAAATTGGTTTAGAGTACGATGTAGAAATACAGAAACTGCCCCAACACTCGAAAGCAGGCGCCTGTCTGGGTCATCTCACTACTAATTCGGCAGTGGGGACAGGAATATTCCTGCAGGTGGCCCAGAGGCCTCTCATGCGCAGCACTGGGGCGGAGCAGGTCGTGCAGAAAGCCTCCAGACTGTCAGATCTGGCTGAATATTAGCTGGGGATTGGGAGAGAGGGAAGCGAGGAAGGGCAGGCAGGGGCGAACAGCCGCTTTTGTCCTGTAAGGTAACAGCAGTATTCCTACTTGAGGCAGTGACTTTCCCAGAAAGGGCTCCTTGCTCTCTCTGCTGCCCCCAGTGCTGTCTGCCAGGACACTCAGGCTGCATCCATGGGCCACTCGCCATCCTCGTAATCTCATGATGAGAAAATTTACATAAGGGCATTTTCATCACTCATATGCGTCCACTGTATATTTTCCACGTGGCCGGAGACGATTCCGCGTCACTCACGGCTGCCCAGAGAACCCAAAGGTCGGTCACTGGTCAGCCAAACTGCCGACAAGAAGCAGAGTCTCTCTTTAGCACTCGTGCGGGCATCGGTGCTCTTGTGGTGCCGACGCGGCAGCCCCCGCGGGTCCCAGCTCCCACCGAGGTGCATGGGGACGGACCTCGCTTGGCACAACGTGCACAGGACTGCCGTGGGAATGAGGCCAACGCGGTGTGGGTCACTGCAGTACAGTGTGGGCCGCCTGGGTGGGATCCTCAGTTCGCACATGATGTTTTCCTTCACGAGCCATTGAAGGAAACACCCGTGGGCCCCGGTGTTTAGCTTTCCTATGTTCCTCCTGTTGTCCGCCATCGGTGAGTGACCGAGCTCTGGGGACAGACAGATGCCACCTGCAAAGCTGAGCACTCGCCCACTGGCAGCCGCACCTGCTTGCTTGTTTAGTAGCCGCCCGGAGCCCTCTGCAAATTACCACTGAGCTCCTTCCAACCCGGCCTGGTCTGGAGCTGGCTGCCTCTGCTTGGTTTTACCTCTAAAATAAGGAAGAAGGTGGGGCCAGAGGAATGGCACAGTGGGTAAAATGCTTACCTTTCACTGTGGTTAATAATGCGTAGGCCCTGAGTTCAATCCCCAGCACTGCTTAAGGCCAGGTGTGGTGGTGCACGCCCCTGTAATCCCAGGATTTACTTGTAATCCAAAGCCAGCCTAGGCTCTGAAGTAAGTTCAGGACCAGTCTGAGAACCTGTCTCAAAAAAAGGTAGAAAGAAAAGTGAACTTTGGTGCATTTATGTGGCTTATAGCACTGATGAGAAAAAACACTTAGGTTATTTTAATTATTGACAGTGTCTTATATTTGTTTACTGTGGAGTGTAAAATAATACCAAGTCCTGAAACCTGTGAAATGGCACGTTAGTCACGGAGGCGTCTGTTCCGAATCCTTTCTCCGCGTCGCCTTCAGCACTTTCCAGGCAGCCCTGTGTCTCCTCCACGTTAGTGACATGCTGCCCAAGAAGACATTTAGCCTTGCCAGTGATCTGCACTGTGTTCCACACTCAAGTTACTATGCATGTCCTCAGGGATTTTCCAGCAATCATCAAAACAAAGGATTAGAGACTACCAGGAAGTACAGTCACATTGACAATTCATGACTGTAGTTAAATTTCTCGAGCAGTGACTTCTCGTCTGAGGCGACGTCCCACCAACACATGAACACCTCCAATCCTGAAGCAAAAGTTACAGGAAATAGCACTCAGTCGTCCGATTTGAAGTGTACATAGGAGAAACATTATTAGTTCATTAATTAGTTATTAATCAATTAGATCTGAAAGCCACTGCATATTCTAAACAGATCTATAATGGCACCTGCTAAAGTGATTCTTACAATTTTAATATCAGTGGGAGAGAATGGTAAAAATGTGACTTGCATTTTATGTTTTAATTCTTCAGGTTTTTTCTCTGTGTGTTATTTTTTAAAATATGGTTAGAGTTTCCATGGAGATTTTTTAAGCCTCGTGTGATTTCAGTATTAACATTTGAGCTTTTATTCCAACAAATAAAAGGATATTCCTTAGTCAGGAGATGTTACTCATCAAACTCTTAGCAGAATTGAAGGGTTTCGAGTAGTGCTTCTGTCTCTGCGACCTCGTTCTCTGATGAACTCACCTCTGAAACCGGTGTGGGACAATCGCAGTTGTCCTGACGCCACGGCAGCCATGTCTGAGAGGGAAAATTTAACATATGATAGGATAAAATAGTCCCTTTGTTATATAATTCCAAGTAGGAATATAAATATGCTCACAAGAATATATTCTTGCTACGGAAAATTTAGGCCTTGCATCCCTTATTCTCGGGTTTCATTCCCATGACCTGAAGGATCAGGGCTGTGTCCCCAGGTCACTGTGAAAGTGCATTTCCCCGCCCATGGGCGGGGCAGAGTGTGACTTAGGTAGCAGGTACCTAAAATCCCCCTTCCAGCTTTTGAGACATCAGGACAGAAGGATGCTCTGCCAGGGGAAAGTTGTCACTTAGCAGCTGAGCCAGTAGCGGCTCTGGCAGGATGACACCATCCTGGCTTCGTCAGGCAGCGGGGACAGGGTCACTGCCTGGGCTTTGTGCTTCTTGGGCGGAAGGTAATTTCCTGCAACCGGGGACTGTGGGTCCTGGTCTTTGTGTCTGCCCGAAGTGATGCCACCACCGCCCTGCATTCAGTGGCATTCAGTGGGCTGCTGTAAAACAGCCAGCGTGACGTAATCGCGCAGAACAACGTCACCTGCTGCAGCTTGCGGCCCCGCAGCGGAGCGCCGTGCTGCTCTGGGGCTGAGCCCCGCACCCTGTGAGTCAATCGCTACAGAGGACGAGCCCTCAGTCGCACAGGAGAAACCTCAGGGAGGTCTGAAAGTGGAATTACGAAGCCACACGGGGCTGTATGATTTTGTAATTTCCAGTAAGTAATAGAAACATTCATAGAAAGACTAAAAATAATTACTAGATGCTGTTTAGGAGCAGTGGTCTTCCTGAAGCGCTCAAGCCTGGTGTGTGTGTGCACGCACACACAGAGTGCATAATCTGGAGTTTATTTACATGCACTGTGCGTGATTTACCACATGTGGTGTCTTGGTAGTTACAGCATTTGTAACCCGTAACATCTGAAAAGTTACCTTTTTTGTAAGGACAAGGGAGAGGACAGAGCTCCAGGTGAAACAGAAGCAGTCCGCAGCTGGGGAGGGACAAAGCACGTTCCCTTCACAATTCCTACTGTGTTTCAGTAGTTATTAATCAAATACGGGCATGAGGAGAGAAAGAGGCTCTTGTGCCCGGCCCTGTTGACCAGCCGGTCCACAGGCCTTTCCTTTTGTGGTCACTGCCAGTGCCCGCAAGGCCCTCAGGGCACGTCAGACACCCTGTCACCCTCTGGTGCCCACAAGGGAAAGCCTTCTTGGTACATCGGGAAGATTGAATAGGACTCTGTCACCCGAATAAAACTAGGCTGGCGCTGTCCTGTTACCGGCTAGTAGATGCTGAGCAAATTTAGGAAAGAATATTTTGTTCGTGTTCCTGGTAGGGTTTAGCTCCGGGGATCCTCTCAACCTTTGCCAGGGTCTAGATAAACGCAGGTCCACTTAGGTAAACGAACGAGTCTCCCGATGGGGACGGGAGTGAGTTGTGCGGTAGTCTGTGACGATCCGGCTAAAATTACGCTTTAAAAGGAGAAGTGTGCATTGTGTCATCGTCCCGAGCTGTGTTCCGTTCAGCCCAGAGCAACGTGGCTTCCAGAGTCGGCTCACAGTCGGCCGCCCTGCCTCAGGGTCGCCCTGTCAGTGTTTGTGGGGCCCGGTGAGGCGGGCACTGTGGGAGGCTGAGGCAGGGAGATCGCACGCTTCAGCCCCGCTGGGGCAACTTCACGACTTGGTGAGCCCCTGTCTGGAGATCAAAATGGAAAGTAAAGTGGGAGGGGGGTGTGGCTCAGCATGAAGGCCCTGGGCTCGATCCCCAGCCCCCCCCACACACACACCCGCCTGTGCCCACGCACGTGATTCACGGGTCCCCTGCTGTCCCTGGGAGGTGGGCTGTTCTGGTTTACTTGACATCTGGGGAGCCGGTTGGGGGCTGAAAGCCACACACGGCCTCTACGGTGGCGGCCTGGAGGCGGGGGACGAGCAGGGAGGGTCCCCTGGGCAGCGCTCCCCCTCCCCGGGCGCGGCCCGAGGTCACCCGTCGTGTTCTGTGCTCTCCCCACAGCCAACCCCACGCGCGTGGGCGGGCGGGAGCCCTACCCCGGCTCGGCGGAGGTGATCCGGGAGTCGAGCAGCACCACGGGCATGGTGGTGGGCATCGTGGCGGCGGCCGCGCTGTGCATCCTCATCCTGCTGTACGCCATGTACAAGTACCGCAACCGCGACGAGGGCTCGTACCACGTGGACGAGAGCCGCAACTACATCAGCAACTCGGCCCAGTCCAACGGGGCGGTGGTCAAGGACAAGCAGCCCGGCGGCGCCAAGAGCGCGGGCAAGGGCAAGAAGGACAAGGACAAGGAGTACTACGTGTGACGCGCGCGGCCGGCGGCAGGCCCGGCGCGCGACGGTCCTTTTCACGAAGCACACACACCCCAGAAGACAGGGACGCAACCAGGAAGGGAAGACTGTTTTTAAAAAACAAAGCAGGTATCTCAAGCTCTTGTTTCTCAAAAATAATAAAATACAAAGGAATACTAAATAATCCACGAACCACAGGGGCCAATGCATTCCCTAACATCCGCAGTGTTTCCACGGACCCTGCCTGCCTGTCTGTCGCTGGGACGTTTCTCGGAAGACGGAGGTGACCCCTCGTGGTCCTCAAGTATTATTAGGACACCGAGGCACAACACAAACACAACACAGAACACGACACGCAGAGACAAGCTACCTACGATGACGATCCCGGATGCGGCCCGAGTGCTGGTCCTTCCCCGAGAGGGGACTGTCCCTGGGGCGCCACCGCGGCCGGGGCCGGAACTGGCCTGGACACCGGGTGCTGGCTCTGCTGGAAGACGCGTGTAGGAACACCCTCAAAAAGCCCCTTTCTGGTTGGGAGAGGGAGAGAGAGAAAGGGGGGGATATGTACGGAGGCCTTATTTTCAAAACAAAAAAAATGTGAAATATAAGGCGCCTTTCACCCTAAAATTTCGAAATGAAAACAAGAGGGCAGAGATGCAATCACCGGGGAATTTTCATGCACGCTTTACTCTGTTATTACATATGTTTATATGAAAACCCATCTCTGTGTGCTTTCTGGACTGTGGTAAGTGATGTTTTATAGCCTGTTCTATAGAAAATGCAAATTATATCTCTGGTCTTCAGCCATTTTTGGTAATTTCAATGTTATAAGTGTTGCTAAGTATAGGGAGTTTTATGACATCAGGGCAGCAGTTATTTCAGTCAGGTTTTTTTTTTCTTTTGCCACCATTATAAATTGCCACAATTACTTACTTTTTTAAAAAAATTACAGTGTAGTGTTTTATTCTAAGGAAGATATGTATGAATGTATATAAAAAGACTCGGCTCCCTTTCTTTCTCACATGTACAGGCTTCATTCTGTTGCAGTTAAGTTTTAGTATTTTTATGAAAGGTGTGAATTAGAAGGTAAAATATATACATATGTATCTTATAATCTTTTCTCCCCCGAACACTCACATTCCCACATATGTTCACCATTTGCAATCGCACACACACACACACACACACACACACACACACACACACACACACGAGGAGTCCATCAGACGTGGTAGAAGACCCAGTCATACAGAGAGGTGCAAACGTTTCCTGAGAGGTTGAAAAGCAGGAAGAAGGAGCATTGTGCCAAGGTGTCAGGGTCCGTGGAGGTTTGCTTCGTGGAGACCTCCCCCCAGGAAACCCAGAACCGCGTTTACTCCCTAGTGAAATGGAACGTTTTCTGATTGGGTAGAATATTCCTGGTACTCTGCTGCGTGAGTGTGAACCATCACGTGGGCAGGTTACGGAAGCAAACTTGGTCATCGATACCTTAACTTGGGCTGCTGCAATTGAAAACTCGGTTTCCAATAATACATACATATATAGATATATATACACACACACACACACACATATGTATACACACATATATGTGTGTATACATATGTGTGTGTGTGTGTGTATATATATTCTCTGAACCTGATGTGCATGATAGACCCTTTTTGAAAAGTAAACTATCTCAACTAAAAAAAAGTATTTTCAATAATTTTTGATTCTGTGTTACTACCCATTAAAAAATTCTCTACGTGTTGATGACTGACTAAATTTTAACTTTTCTGGTTTTACATCTGTATCATTAAATATAGTTTTAGCTTAACGCACATTAAGTAGTAGGAAAGTACAGACTCTACACTTGTTTTTGCAGATGGTGTCAATCATGTTCATAGCAATAAATTCACACGAGAAGGCAGGGCGATGGAAGAGCGTTGCTGGGTCACGAGGCGATGCTTTGGTAGAAATCAGCCGCATTCCTTGGCCAGCTGTCTCCTACAATAGCGATACCGGATCTCATACACCAGACGAATATCTTTACAGTTAGCTTTAATCAGCAAGGGCAAAAAAAAATGCAAATCGTCTTTTGTGGTACTTCAGTTGGTGAGGCATGCCAGCGAGAGGCCTGGATTTCAGACATGCGGCACCTTAGGAATCGGAGTAATCCAGAGCCAACCACCGCTGGCTACAGTCGCCAGGTCATCGCGTGAGAAGAGCCTTAAAGGCTTTTCAAGACCCAGGAAGTAGACAATACGAAAGTAAATTGTTGACATCCACTGCTTCTGTCTCTGGTTTTATCTCTTTTCAACTTGCCAGGTTAAAGAATTCACAAGTCTTTCCCCTCCCTCCCCCACCTCTCATTCCGTCTTACTCAGGGAAAGCCAGTGAAATAAAAAAGGGAACAGAAAACCACAAATTTACAGCTTATGGTCCAAAAAAAAGTTTGCTTTTCCATGTGATCTGTTAAACAAGTTTCACCTGGAAAGATTCTAACATATTACAAAAAAATAAATCGAAGCGTAGCATTCCTAAACAGGCTGGGATGCGTGCATGCTGCTTCGAATTGGTTTCCATGTCTCTGCCCAGAATACGTTTTACATTTTCATGCAAGGATATTCTCTAACATTGCCAGGAAAATTATTTCTAATGTTATTGGCCTCCCCAAAATCTAGAAGACTTTTTTTTTCCTGAATGGAGAAAGGAAAGAGAGGAACATGAGTTAGGGAGAGGAGAAAACTTGAGTGAAGTCTAAGAGTCTTTGTACCAAATGGATCAGGGTGCACACCTAGTCTGCAGTTGCTACAGGATCCCACTACCTGGCGTCAGTTTGATGACATCCCAGACTGTAACTTTCTGGTTGAGTGTGCTTCTTTTTTATCCATGTAATGTGTTGCCTTTTTAAGAAGAAAACGACTACGATGACGCGTGAGGTGGTCGGTCCGGAGTCATCGGAGAGAGACCACACACGACCTTCCCCTTGTAGTGCTTTGTGTGATTGGGTATCCAAGGGGGTTGTTTTGTTTTGTTTTTCTGTTGCAAGGCCAATTTATCCATTATTGGAAATGCTAAGCAAGTGGAATTTACTGTTTTGTTAATAAAATATTTCTTAATACAACTGTGGATTTATTGGCTTAAACACTTCCCTGTGGCATCCCTTCACGGTGAAATGGAAGGGTCAGGAAGCCATGGAAGGGCTGGAGGGGCCGTGCTGTCCGTGGTCAGCAGGGGCAGAAGCCAACTCGGCTTCTTGGATGGTACAGTTCCTACCCTTCTGCCACTTCAAGGCGCAGCCACAAAGCACATCTGTTGGCGTTTGTTCACCTCGACACACTTGAGAACACAAATACACAGAATTAGTGAAAAAGAAATGCAGATGCTGATTTCGTAAATGTGGTTTTCTCTGTAAAAAAGCAATAGAATGCAGGTGAAGTCAACCTGTCATTCACTAGCTAAACTTGCCCAATTTCTTTGAGCCTCACTTACCTAGGCATTCAGGATAATACAACCAGTCCACTACGCGAAGGCTGGATCTAGCACCATAGGGTGCAAGTCAAAGGCAACTGTGAGTCCTGCTATTAATCATCACAACCATAACCAAAACGTCAGAGATAGGTGCAAAGTTCCCATTACTTGAACCTGTAAAAAAACATGCTTATTCTATCATTTTTAATTTCATAAAGCAAAGTAGCGTCGGGGAAATCAGATGGCCCATCATCAGTTCAGTCGTTGGCAAGTTTTAAAATCTTGCCCTGTGGAAATAATTTCCTGATGGAAAAGCATGAGTTTGGCACTTTTTTTTTCTTTTGTGAGTTTTTTCCCCCCTGCTTTTTTAGAGACAGGCTCGTCCTGAATTCACTATGTAGCCCAAGCTGGCCTCAGACTCATTTCTTTTTCGGTAGTAAAGGTCTGAACATGAATGCTGCGTCTAATATATACCTATATTGCCTTAGATATATGTATTCTCTCTCTATTCATATAATACAGATAATCTTCCACATTTCCCCACTGTGTAAATTAAGGGCTATTTACTGTAGCTTATTTTACAAATTGCATAACATTTCTAAGGCAGTGACTTTAGACAGCCTATGACCAGTCAACAGACTTGGAATTTTTAAATTCTTGACCTTGAGGAGCACAGGTCTCCAAAGCCCAGTGATTAGGTACCAGGTGTTATGTACAATCCATATCTATATACATATGATAGGGGTGTTCGATATAAACCTATAAATTATATCTACACTACAAATATGTCTCTAATTTTATATATTAATGATAATTTGCCAAGTGTAGGTTTTATGGGAAAGGTTTTTATTAAATTCATCAAATTCTCTAAGGACTCTAAAAGTTCAAGATTAAGAATCACCAAAAACATCAGATACAAACAGAATTTTGTTATAAAAATTATAGCCAAGACAGATAGTTGGTTGAATGTCAAGAAGGCCTGGAGAGAGGGCACGGAGCACGTTAATTGTACCATCCCCTTTCGCAAGGAAGTGCCCTTGACACTTAAATGTCTTATGAGCTCTGAGAGTCTTGTGAAAAGTAATCTCGCTTCATTTTACAAGTTCCGTCTCCAAGTGTCTATTGCACGCTAGTACGTGCAAACTCTCCACACCAAATGCCCCCTTGTGAACAGCTTCATCTTCACTTAAAGCTGAACTTCTGCAAAGATTGCAGCATTTGACTTGGTGTTTCAAAGACAGTCTGCACAAGCCCCCTAGGCAGCAAGGTGATCACCTGCAAAAGCATCTGAAGGTCGTGGGCCTTGAGGAGTGACAGTCCTAAAAAAACCCACCTAACTGACCTCTGAATTTTATTAAATGAAAAGGAGAAAAGAGCTCTTCAGAGATCTTTGACCACGTCCTGATCATCTTCTTGCCGGAGAAGCCAGGCGGTTCTGAGCTATGACAAGCATACCTCGGGCTTCCTCGAGTCCTCTTGTCATAGCATGCCATTTCGCCAAACCAGACCCCAGTGACGGGTGAGGGATGCGGGTATCCAAGTGGCAGCTGACTGACGCCTTTCATCGGCGTTCCATCCCTGTGAAAGAAACGAGAATGGTTTCACCAGTTCCTCCGAACAACCATAGTGCGCTGAGAAAATAAAATGCTGACTCTCACTATCAATCCTTCCATAAAAATTGCAATACGTAAACAAGCCTGATGGGCTCTTCCTTCGGCCTGTGACAATTCAGATGGCCACTGTTTAAGACAATGTCCCATAGAGATACATAAGGCCCTCTCAGTACCAGCCTGTCCCAAACACCAACTTCAGAGTGAATTGGATCTAATCCTAGGCCTGTTCATTTGCAAATTGCTAGTTACAGGACCTTGGCCCATCTGACTTAATCATGCAAAGGTTTCTCAGCTGTAAAAATGACATAAGATCATCTACAGGATCGTAAAGATTAAAATGCAAAACAGACCAAAATGTCTTGCATAATTCCAGCTCAGTGTGATCCTAGTGGCACGTGCCTGTGACTCCAGCACTCAGGAGCCCGAGGCAGGCTAATCGCGTTATGCAGACAACTCCATTTAGAAATAGTCATTGTGGGATCTCCCCGAGATTTCTCCTCCCCTCCTTCCTGTCTGCAGAAGACAGATGCTACCAGGACTCAAGGGCAGTGGCAGAATGCGGGCTCCGAGACAGACGGCCTGAACCTGGCCTCGCAAGCGCCCTTCATTCCTCTCTCTCATTTGATTACCTCTAGACCTTATTCCTAAATTTAAATTTTTTTAAGACTTCCATTCTTTTTTTTTTTAAATAGAGTTTCTCGTTTCCCTTTAGGTGTGTTTACCTCCAGGTAATCTGGTTACTGGAGCACACATGTTTTCTCTGTGCGCTTCCATTTATTTGGGTAACAATCTATTATAGCTAATAAGGGTTTAGGAACGCTGAATGCAAAACAAACATACAGAATGCATTTGCCTGTCTGTACAGCAATAAAGGCAGGAAAATGTCATTAAAATACTATTTACATAGCTCTGAAATGTAAACTAGGACAAACCTATAAGATATGCAGGACTTCTATGGAAAAAATTATAAAACATCCTGAAGAACATTATAAAGAAACTAAACAACACGAGAGCTTCGTTAGCGCTAATGGACTGGAACTCGTACAGCAAATAAATCATGGGCACAAGACAGTTCTGCCCAAGTTGATCTACAGATTAA